>CM070014.1:9072623-9306202 GCA_036247105.1 Cirrhinus mrigala | reverse complement strand
ATATACATATATATATATTTTTTAATAATTTGTAACTATTTGTACTTGATTATGGATATGTGATGTTACTGCTTTCCTTATTTTAATTTTATATTGTTTCATTCTTTTATTTGTTTAATGTTGTATTTTTTATGTTATCTATTATGTAATTGCCCTTGTATGTTTTTTTTTGTTCTAAAAACTGCAATTAAAAAAAAAAAAAAAAAAAAAAGGCTAGTTAAAATTGCTTATTTCTCTGGATTTAAACATTCTCCGAAACATTTGGGATAATGTAAGTACACAAGTCAGCAAAATATATTGTTTTGGATATTTGATAAAAAAAAAATCGTACATATTGTGCCTTCAGTACGGAGTTTAAAATGAATCGGCTGAGCAGGAATTAATCTGTTTGGAGAAGACAAGCCTCTAAATATAAAGGTTTTGTTGTTCTGTAAGTACTGTGTGTGGAATAACCATAATGAATTAAAGTAGCACATTCAATTTTAAGTGTAAAACCTTTGAGAAATATGATCTTGCCTTAGAAGATCTTGCATGTTATCTTTTTTGCTTTTTTTGTTAATATTTTTCCCGTTTTGTGTTCTTTTATTTCGTTGTTTCTTTATCATTTTCCTCGTATTTGCTGTTTCTGTTTCACTCGTGCTTGTTATATCTTCAGTTCTTTCGATTTCGGTTTTCCTTTTGATTTCATTTCCTAAATTTTTCTTTCCCGTTTGATTTATTCATTCATTCGTTCATTCATCCTTTCATTCATTCATTCTTTCATTATGCAGCCCATTTGCTCTGTCTCGTTGAGTTATTTTCCTTTTCCTCATTTATTATTTTCTTGTTTCTCTCTTTTGCCTTGTTCATTCGTTTTTTTTACCTTGATCTTTCGTTATTTCTGTCTTCCTTCCCCCTTTACGGTTCAAAGGCGTCAGGTGTCTTTTATTTTGATAAACGTACTTCCGGTGCGAATTTTACATTACATCCTGTAGGGGCTGTTTTCAAGTTGCTAGATAAAATCTAACGATGCGCAGAAGAAATAGTCGACAATAGATATTTTTGAGGTGTGATGCCTACAAATATTCGCAATGGAGGGGTAAGTTTATCAATTCTGTTTCTACGCGTTAAGAATCGTGTGTGTTCTTGTTCGGTCGTTGTAAGCTTGTCCAAAATGGCGAGTGTTTTGGTGACTTGTGGCGAGCGCGTATGTTACCTCCGAAAACGCGCAAAACCGAGCATATTTTAAAAATAGACATCAATAGAATCTCAACAGTTCTTCTACAAAGATGCACGTAAATCGGCTTACAGCTGACAGATGTGATAAATAAATATTCAGAAGATGTTTAGTGTCAACAGTTTTACACTTGGTTACAACTTGACGAAGTACTTTGTGTTTCTTCCATTACTTTGAATCTTTTTTAATCGTTTATTAAAATGCATTTATTAATATGACATTGGTCAGTTACACAGAATGCTACATATAAACAACATTTTTAAACAATTGAAACCATAGGCGTAAATTATTAATCACAAGTTTGTGATCTGTAAGATTTTTAAAACTCTTTTTAGGAAGAAGGCTCTTATGCTTTCCAAAGCCATTTATTGGAAAATAATAGTAATACAGTAGAAACTGTATCCTCCCATATAAAAATAACTGTTTTGTATATATTGTAATTTATTCCAAGGAATTACTCCAGTCTGTTGCATGATCATTCATAAATCATTTTAATATGATAATTCAGTGCACAAGAAACATTTCTTATCATTATGAATGTTGAAAACAGTTTATTATGTAACTGTTTAAAATTGTTAAACTGTATGTGTGTTTGTGTTTGTGTATGTTTATATATATATATATATATATATATATATATATATATATATATATATATATATATATATATATACAGGGGTTGGACAATGAAACTGAAACACTCGCCAATATAGTATTGGAGGTTTCATGGCTATATTTGCGCTGTCTGGTGCCCAATCTTCACTTATTGTACATTACACCAGTTAGAGCAGAGTGTGAAGTTTCATTATGTGCACCCAATGGTTCAAACATTGTACCTTGAAGGTAGTGCTCTGTATCAGGATAATAATGCACCAATACACACAGCAAGACTGGTGACAGACTGGTTTAATGAACATGAAAATTAAGTTGAACATCTCCCATGGCCTGCATAGTCACCAGATCTGAATATTATTGAGCCACTTTGGGGTGTTTTGGAGGAGCGAGTCAGGAAACGTTTCCCACATCAGCATCACATAGTGACCTGGCCACTGTTCTGCAAGAGGAAAATGGCTCAAAATCCCTCTGGCTGCTTTGCAGGACTTGTATTTGTCACTCCCACGATGAAATGATGTTGTATTGGCTGCAAAAGGAGGCCCAATATCATACTAATTGTGATCTAAAACCAGGTGTTTCAGTTTCATTGTCCAACCCCTGTATATATATATATATATATATATATAGATATATATAAACACTACCAGTCAAAAGTTTTTGAACAGAAAGATGTTTAAAAAAAAAAACATCTTCTGTTTACCAAACCTGCCTTTATTTGATCAAAAGTACAGCAAAAACAGTAAAAAAAAAAAAAAAAAAAAAAAAAAGCTAAAGTTTCAGCAGCCATTACTCCAGTCTTCAGTGTCACATGATCCTTCAGAAATCGTTGTAATATTCTGATTTGCTGTTCAAGAAACATTTATTATTATTATTATTATTATTATTATTATTATTATTATTATTATTATGTAGAATAGAAAGATCCAAATATCAGCATTTATCTGAAATTAAAATCTTTTGTAACATTATACACTATACCATTCAAAAGCTTGGAGACAGTATTTATTTTGAGGGTGGAAAGAAATTATAGAAATTATTACTTTTATTTAGAAAGGATGCCTTAAATTGATCAAAAGTGTTTATAATGTTACAAAATATTTTTATTTTAGTTCTTCTGAACTTTCTATTCATTAAACAAACCTGAAAAAAATCTACTCTGTTTTCAACATAATAATAATAATAATAATAAATGTTTTTTGAGCAGTAAATCAGAATATTAGAATGATTTCTGAAGGATCATGTGACTGGAGTAATGATGCTAAAATTAAGCTTTGAAATCACAGGAAGAAATTACATTTTGAAATGTTTTCAAATAGAAAACTTATTTTAAATAATAAAAATATTCAAAATGTAACTCTTTTTGTTATACTTTGGATCAAATAAATGCAGTCTTGGTGAGCAGAAGAGACATTAAAAAAAAAAAAAAATTAAATTACAATCTTGCTGTTCAAAAACTTTTGACTGGTAGTGTATGTTTATTCTAGTTTAATGGAGTTTTACCCGTTTTCAGTCCTTGTTAATTCTGATTCATATAGTATTTTCATAGTTAACAGAATATTAAAGCTAATTTTGATGTATAATTTTTCTTCATCTTTTAGTGGAACAGGAGTCTATTACCAAGCAATGCCTGCGGTGGGACCCGACGGGAAAAATGTCATGAAGTTGATTCCTGTCCAGAAAGTAAACGGGCAATTTTATCAGACACCATTTAGCACAGAAAGAGACGGTGTGGATCTACAACTGAAAGCCTATGCAAAACCGGTTCATCCACCTGCCGCCTCTTCATCCCAAACTCGGCTTCCTTCCCTTCAGCCCATATCAGAGGGACGGTATGTCCTAAAAACTCTGCCGCAGATCAGAACTGTATCTAACTCTGTCAAAACTCCACACGGTGGAACGAATGACCTCATTATTCACAATCCAAAGCCAGTGCATGTTCCTCTTTCAACACACTCGCATTCTCAGTATTCGGTCCAGTTACCTCCTCAGCCCAATGGACTGGGCATGGCGGCGGTTCAAACGTTGCCAGTAACGGTTAAGTCGCCTGTTCTCCCAAACGGTCATTTCCTGCAGATTCCTCCAAATGCGAAAGTTAGGACGCTGCCGGCCACTGCGCTCCCACAGTCCATCAAATGCCGGATAATGAACTCTGTGAGTAACACCCCTAACCTCCAAAAGGGTCCACCAACTGTTGTCCTTGTTTCCCCCGTAAACTCTGTGAAGCTTAATTCTGACCAGGAAGTGGTTTCGGTTACAAAGCCAAGTCAAATACAGAAGACCCTGCTTCAAAATACCACTGCAAACTTGCAAACACCTGTTTCTGTTTCTAAAACAAATGAAGAAGGGAACACTCCCATTAAATGGGTCGTCCATGAGAGAGTGGGTGCATCCGGTCCTTGCCTTGTACCTGTAACGACACAGAATGTCATCTCTGACACCGTAAAAAGAGTCAAGCATATCAACTCAGTTGGGACAGCGAATGAAATCGCACCAAACAAACCCACACCTCCTCAGACCGGCCAAGAAAAGATCACCCAAGGCAAAGACAACGCCCTGGTCATGTGCAACGGGAAAGTCTATTTTGTGGCTAAGAAAAATTCGGAGATCGCAAAGGATGTGTTGATCAGTGAAGGTGGGAAAAGAGGGGTTGTCAGCACCTCTCCTGCCCTGCCTGCTAGCTCCGCTCTTGGGACAAACTCTTCGAAGCAAGACCCAAAAATAAATTCTTCTAAGCAAGACCCAAAAATAAATGTAAGTGAAATCATTGATCTCTGTGATGACGATGAGGAGACGTCCACGTGTCTGGGAGGTGCCCCGGGAAATTTGCCCACACCAAGTCAAACAGAGGTGGATGAGAGCGATGAAGACTCTAATGTAATATTTGTTTCGTATATTCCACCCAAGTCAGAGACTCGTGCTGGTGATAAAATAGAGAAAGCTGCCTCTCAGAACAAATGTGAGGAAGTTCGACACATGGAGGTGAACGCAAAGTCTGTCTCTCAGAACGAAGGGGAAAAAACGGCACATACAGAAATGGAAAAAAACGGTGGTACGGATAATCCTTCAGCCGAAACGGGTGATGAGATGATGAATGAGCATCAAGGAAATGAGCAGGTCAAGGAAAATGAAACGGCTGAAATGAACTTGAGTTTTTCTGAAGATGTGGATATGGAGGCCGATAAAGACTGTTCACCAAGCAGATGTTCACCAAGATGTCAAGATAACGCAGTTATCACTGAAACTATCAGCATGTTGGAACTACCCCAAAATGTCTGTGTTCAAGCCACTGATGATACTGAAAAGGTAGTATACCACAATTAAACAATGTGATTTTCAGTGAAATCATTTATTTTTTTACATTTAATACATTCTTCACTTTGTCTCAGGTCTTTGAAAATTCAACCTCTGATCAGAGGAGTCAACCCAAGAGTGACTGTCAACTCAGAAAAGAATTTGGCATCACATCTTATATACAAATTTGCTTGCAAAAAACAAAGCCAACTGTGAAGCCAGAACAAGTGACAGAGAAACTTATCATAAATAAACGCACACTAGACGGCCTTCGTAAAGTGATTCAGGAGTCAAAGTTGCAGTCAAAAATACAGCAAATGATGCAGGTGAGTTACATATTTATGCATCCAAATGGTGTTGTAATACACAGTGCATGGACATTTCATACAACAGCATTTACCAAACCATGTATTACAGAAGATATTATTTTAATGTATTTTCAGGTCACTGAAATTATTCAAAAATTAAAAATTGGTGATTGAGATAAAGCTGAATTCAATGTAAATATAAATATTGGATGAATATCTTACACATTAGAAATGCTGCCTTGCTATCTTAAACATTAGAAATGCTAGCTGAAATAAAATGTGTAAATAATATTTCTTAAATTTAAAAATTTAAGCTAAAATTGAAAAAAGAAATCTTAAGTGACTTGTTAAAAAAAAATGACAAAACAACAAAAAATTAAATTTCTGAAATTTAAACTAAAATTAAGTAATAATAAAAGCTATAAAATAAAAGCTAATTAAAAAAATGTAATACATTCTCTCTCTCTCTCTCTCTCTCTCTCTCTCTATATATATATATATATATATATGGAATATACAGTAGTCAACATTTGAAGTGGATTAAAACCTTTCATCAAAACTAAAACAATACCTGTTCTTGTCTTAGGAGAACTTTAACTTTTTTTGATCCACTTAAAATGTTGACTACTGTATATATTCTCTTTCTCTTGTTTTTCCTTGGAAAAAAAGTACAATTCTCTGTCAATCATTTTTTACACTACCAGTCAAAGGTTTTTGGACAGTAAGATTTTCCAGTGTTGTGTTTTTTTTTTTTTTTTTTTTTTTTTTAAAAGATGTTTCTTCTGCTCATCAAGCCTGTATTTGTTTGATCCAAAGTACAGCAAAACAGTAAAATTCTGAAATATTTTTACTGTTTAAAATAACTACTACTTGTATGATCATTGTAATATTCTGATTTGCTGTTTAAAAACATTTATTGTTGTTGTTGTTGTTGTTGTTGTTGTTGTTGTTGTTGTTATTATTATTATTATTATTATTATTATTATTATTATTATGTTGAAAGCAGAGTAGAATTTTTTTTCAGGTTTCTTTGATGAATAGAAAGTTCAGAAGAACAGCATTTATCTGAAATGGAAATCTCTCGTAACATTATAAATGTCTTTATCATCACCTTTGATTTATTCAAAGCATGCACCCTAAATAAAAGTATTCATTTCTATTATTTCTTTCCAAATAAATAAATATACTGACTTCAAGCTTTTGAATGGTATAGTGTAAAATGTTACAAACAAGCTTTTTTATTTTAGATAAAGGCTGATCTTTGGATCTTTCCATTCATCAAAGAATCCTAAAAAAAAAAACTCAACTGTTTTAAATATTGATAATAATAATGTAATAAAAAATAATAAAAATATTTCTTGAATCAGCATATTAGATTCATTTCTGAAGGATCATGTGACACCGAAGACTGGAGTAATGATAATGCTGAAAATTTAGCTTTGATCACAGGAATGAATTTTTAAAATATATTCAATTAAAAAGCAGTTATTTGAAATAGCAAAAATATTTCACAATATTACTGTTTTTGTTGTATTTTGGATCAAATAAATTAAGTCTTGGTGAGCAGAAGAGACTTCTTTAAAAAAAACGTAAAAAATCTTACTGTCCAAAAACTTTTGACTTGTAGTGTATGACTGTGTGTGTAACAGCATTGATTCATTTCATGCCTCTTTGTTCACTTGCTAGGTTCCTTACACAAAAACGGAGGAGGATGAAGGCTTGGAAGTCAAAAGAAAAAGGGCGGAGCAGGATGGGATTGAAGAAATTCCCTCTCTAAACTCCACAGACATTTCACCTGGCTCTGAATGCTCAAATGTTCCCACAGAAAACAGTTCGGCTTGTCAAGAAGAGGTTCGTTCATCAACACAATCTAAAGCCGATAAGGTTCATATGCAATCTGAAATGGCAGCAGATTGTACTGGTACCTCCGAACAAAAAGCAAAACAGACTTCTAGTCATCCCTCATCTCCTTCCTCTCAAAGAAAGACCTCAGCGCGGCCTAAAAAAGGTAAGGTGTGCACGGCCTGTCCTTGTGGGACCATTTTAGGGGCTGCCGAAGTCACTTCATCCCTCAATTCACAAGACAGACCGAACCCAAGTACTGCTGTTGAGACACACAAAGGGACGAGAAAAAACGGCTCAAACAAAACCCCAGGGGAGAGTCGCCAACCTCAGAATCATGAACCAAATCATCAAGATTCTGTTAAGAAACAAGGGAAAAAACGGTCGAGAAGTCCTCGTAAAGACAAAGCTCCGTTAGAAAGCTCTACTAGTGAAATCTCTTCACCTAATAGTTCAGTAAATAATACATCAATGGCTTCCTCTTCATCCAGTTTCCAAGACTGCAAAAACCAGATTGAACTGTCCTCAATCAGAACAGACTGTGGTAACGTGACAAGCAGCGACACAGATGCTGAAACATCACAGCAAGACGCCAGCCAGGTGCAAACAGCATTAGACAACCCAAGCATGTCGTTCTTGACAAAACAGCATGGTTCCATAATAGACAAATTTCCAACACAGTCACTGTACACAACAGAGACGCTGGACGCTGAGGAGATAAAACGGCGTGAGAGAATCGAACGTTTGAAGGATCTCCTGAAGGAGAAAGAGGCTGCGTTGGAGCGGATGCAGAAGAGCATGAACATTTAGTCATGTCTCTACATTTAAAAGACATCAAAAACTGTACACAGCATGACAGATCAAATACGACGGGGAAAACCACCAATAAGTGTACAAGAAAATTTGTATATAGTTTGTACACCATTTTTATTTACTGACTGTTTTCCCTTTTTAATGTTTACCAGATCTCAGTGTCATGATCTGTTTTATTCAGTCTTTGGCTTACTAAAAATTTTGTGTTGTTTGTCTTATTTATAGTTGACTCTAGTACATTTAGGCAGCTTGAGATGCCATCATATCATTTTTGACATCCTTGTTTGATTTGTGCCTTTATCAATATTTTGTTTTTTGTAGTTAAGTGTAGTGTAAAAACCTCATTTCAAAACATAAAAAGCAATTCAGTAAATAATTCAATGCACTTTTTGAAACTATCTGAAACGTTTAAAACTGAAGAACGCAGTAAATGACATGAACATACAGGTTCAGTTCTATTTTTATAGTCGTCAATGCCTATTAAACTTTCTTAAAATGTTGCTTGCAATTTTGTTACCTTGCTAAATTACTTCATGCTTTAGCTCCCTTGTAATTGTTTTGGTCAGAAGTGTAGTTGTTTACTTTTTAAATTTGTAACCTCTAAATGTATAAACCCATGTTCACCTTGAGTTGTCATGCTGTATCAGACTGCTTGTAACAAAAACATGTTGGAAAGTTATCAGAAAATGATCAGACACTGGATTTGCCATTAACCTTTTATTTGTAGTTACAGCACAGCATGTTTTGTGATTCAACAAAGGTTCTGTTGTGTTATTCAAAAGTAATGGCCATATTACATTAAAATCAGTCACCAAAAAGTCACTGTTTATGTTATGAAGCATCATACAAAAGCAGTAGTTTCTAAATAATGCCACTGTACAAATGTGACAGCCACAGTGCAATGGATGTCCAATAACATAGGGATAAAAAAAAAAAAAAAAAAAAAAGTCATGCACTCTTCAAAACTTATTCATAGAAATAATGATGACTGTGTATGGACTTAAAGACATGGAGCTTTATTTCCAAGTGTTTATACTTTTGCTCCAAACAAGATGATGCAGTGCTAACACTTCATTATTTGAATACAATATAGTATAGTAAGAGGCTTGTGTGTTTCTACTAATGATCCATTATATATGCTCTTGTCTAATGTTATATACATAATGACATTTTGTGTCAGGAGTGTGCAGTAGACAGTCATAAGCAATTTCTATACTATGTTGGTTATCCTGCCTGAAAAGACTATAAACGTTACAGATAACAGCCTAACAAGTATTAGTTAAGTTTGACTGTCAGTTAGTGATGCCCTCTGCTTGTCGGGAACAGCAATATGATTACTTTGACACTTCCAGTGGTTTCAGCGCTTGCTGGCAGAGTATACAGCAGGGGTGACGAATGTCGGTCCTGGAGAGCCACAGCCATGCAGTTTTGCTTTAACCCTAATTAAACACACCTGAAAAAGCTAATCAAGGTCTGAAGGGTTACTAGAAAGCTTACAAGCAGGTGAGTTTTTTTTACTAGGGTTGGAGATGAACTCTGCAGGACTGCGGCTCTCCAGGACTGGAATTTGCCACCCCTGTTATACAGCAGTGCAGTTGTACTTATGTGAAACTGGACCACAAACAAGTCTTAGGGGTACATTTTGTGTAACTGAGATGTTAAGTGCCCTGTGCTGAGGCTCCTGGATAAACGACACTTCTTTTCTTCTGCCACACATGAGAGAAAAGGAAAAAAAAAAAAAAAACACTTGTTTAAATGTAAGGTCAGTTAAATTAACTGTACAAGGTCATATACAGTTGCAATCTAAATTATTCAACCCCCCACAGACTGCAGTACTTTATAAATACAAGCTTTTCTGAAGATCCAGGACTTTACATCTACAACAGTCAATATATAATGTAATGGTTTTGCGTTATAGGAATGTTTAATAAGTCAGCTATGTCATAATTATTCAGCCCCTATTCAACGTTGCTGTTTTTAATTCACTTATTTTTATGGTAGGGAAAAAAAAAGTCTTAAAAAAAACAATTAAGCCTTTAGAAACTCTATTTTAAAAAAAACAAAAAACAGAATTAGCTTGGGCTGTTATACATAGATATAGTTAGCCTATGCATGTGCTGCAGTTGAGTAGCAAATATGGCAAAGTCAACAGAGCTCTCACAAAATCTATAGAGAAGAAATATCCATCCAATTTGATCCATCCATCATCGAGCGCTTATCTAAAGCTGGGTCGTGAGAAGAAATAGTTTTATTATATTACAAAATCTAAGGCTACATGAAGATTTCTAAGACATTAAAAGTTCATAGAGACACAGTGGACTTATTTCTTAGTTTAAAGTGTGTTGTACCAGAAATGTTTGATTACAGCAACTGAGAAAAACCTGCAAAGTGCAGGCAAAGGCTTGCAAGATGACCCAACAAAAGGAGGAAAAAATTTCAATGCAGTATATAAATAGAACACTAGACAAGTATTGCCTTGTTGAGTACCAAACACCACTCTTGACCAAGAAAAACAAAAAGGCCAACTTGAACATGCTAAAATTCAATTGGGTAGACCTGTGGAGTTCTGTAAGAATGTTTTATGGAGTGATGTGACCAAACTGGAACTTTTTGGACCTATGGATCAGCGACATGTCTGGTGCAAAAAAAGGCAAAGCTTTTAAGCAGAAGCACACCTTCTCTGGGGTTGTTTTACTGTAGCAGGAAGTGGAAATCATGACCGTATGAAGGATATCATGGATTCTTTGAAGTATCAGGCCATTTTGGCAAGAATTGTGATGGCTTTAGTGCAATGACTGAAGCCAGTGATCAATGGACTTTGCCGCAGCACAATCATCCCAAAGTAAACATCCAAATCTACATTTGTTTGGTTCAGGGATCAGTCATAAATTGTTCTTGAGTGGCCTCCAGATTTAATTCTTATTAAAAATATTTGGTTGAATTTGAAAAAAGCAGTGCCAATGTGAAAATCAAAGATTATCAGTGATCTGAAAGCTTTTTCAGGCGAAGAATGGGCCGGAAGAGGTGACAGAAGCACTTCCAAGCAGCATTTATTGGTGGTTTTAAAGAGTAAAAGATTCTGCACCAAATTTTACTTTTGGGGGATGAATAATTTTTAATATTTAGAGCCAATTTGCTTTTTTTTCATTCTTCATCAACTTATGTTCTCAGAATTACTTAAATGTGTATTAATAAACTTTCTCTAATAGTGTACTGCTGTGTTTGTTGAATTGTTTTCACAAAATTTTGTTCTTTGCAGCAAAATGTCTTGCAGGTCAAGGGGGTTGAATAATTTTGATTGCAACTGTAAGTACACATTAATTTTAGAAGTTCATCAATATATTTAAAATGACAAAAAGCTGCTGCTACAAAAAACAGAAATTTAAAAAGAAGCAAAATAGTTTGCACTTACCATTACTGGCCTTCTGAACTTATGAGAAAAAACTGTAGAATTTTTCTAAGAAAGTTGCAATTAAATCTACAAGACTTTCCTTTGGCTTCTGTTTACATGTGACATCTTTTACAGGACTGCCATCTTCTGTCTGATTCTCATTTCTGGCTGCACAGCTTAAGAAAAATTGACAATACTGAATGAATAACACAGAAATTCAAATCAGACATCACAAATAACACTTCACTTACTCTGTCCATTTGATGCAGTTTAGCCCTGATGGAGAATAAAACCCAGGAGCACAGTCCACACATACTGTATCTGATGCCTTTGTCCCTGCAAGCAGATACAGAAAATGAAAGATCAGAAATACACCTTGAAATGCAGGAAGACTTAAAAACATTATAGACTTATAGACTGCTAAATTGAGAAACATACCTGGTGTTTTTATTTCTTGTCCTGGTCCGCAAACTCCGTGTCTTTCAGCATGTCGGCACTGTGAATTGGAGTAATCAATGCAGTGATATCCATCAAGCACATCACAGATGGTGTCTCTGACTGTAGTGCATTTACTCTGAATGTAAAGACCTTGACCTAAAAGAGCACATTTAGCAACACATTCACATAGGCAATAATGCGAAATTACAAATTATGAATTTAAAAGAAAAACACATGAAAAATATAAACATACTTGTATCACAGTGTCTGCATGTGAAGCACTGATGAAGACCATTGGGTTCACTCATGAATGTTCCTTGAGGGCAGGGTTTGCATGTGGTAGTGAAATCCCCACTACAGTCAGTGCGTACTACTGATCCTACAAACAACAAATATTACTACACAACTCTAAGGTAACCAAGCAATTCACAGACCTCCTGGAAAAAGATAAAAATGATGAGTCCCTTGCCCAGGTCCAGTGAGAATTCTATACCCTAGTGCCCCTTCTTGTCACAGGGCCTATGACAACACATGATGATGTTGATGTTCTTACATATTCATGTGATGTCATAAGTTCTCCATAGTTGTACAGTTTTAGTTGAGGGTGGAGAGGAATGTATACATGAATGCTTCTGGAATGCAGGGATTGCACAATTCCCAAAGCAGCCCCACTGACCACACAAAACTAAGATGACATGCAGTTCTTTGAACGCCTTTGTTTTGAACAAATCAACCTACAGTCCCCTAACAAATTTAAGATGTACAGACCATACACCTTAAATTTGTTAGGAGACTGCTGGTTGCTTTTCACTTGTTCTCACATCTCCACTATACTGTCAGGTGGAGATGGGAGAACAAGTGAAATCCTTATTTTTTCTTTTCTTTATCACCACTTATCATATTTAAATGTGTTTGATGAAGAGTTAGCCTACCAATATTGCACATTGGACAACATTCTCCAGAAGCTGATTTATATTCACTTCGACCACAAGTACTTCCAACTGACAGAAAATAATAAAAACCTGTAAAGACACAAAATAAACAGCACTGAGACTGTAAACTCTTAATGCGTAATTTTTTTTTTCCGCTCTTTTATTTTAATGGCAGACACAGACCACTATCAAACCACTCGTTACTGCTGCAATCGCCATTTCTTCGGTAGTTGCATGTCTAACAAGGCGACACAATGTCTGTTCTGTTGCCGAGCTTTACCATTATAATCAGCTGATTGTCTTGTAAACATACCTACTGCGTAAAACAATAAAGTCGCCCTCATTTTCGCTCCTTCTGCTTGGGGGTGTTGCGAAATTCCGCTTCTTCTTTTTATTGGCGATCGGTACAAATTTGGTGCATTACCGCCACCACCAGAAAGAAAGACAAAAAGAAAGATAATTCCGTTTTCTGTTATTGTAGTTTAATAAGTGTATTTTATTTTCAAATGCTGTACATTGTAGTATAACTGGCTCTTTTTCATTACAGAAATTGCACAAATGCTACAGAACAGCTGATATTAATTAAAAAAATGTGAAACAGTTACAGTACTAGTGTATTTTGACCTTTTTTTTTTTTTTTTTTTAAATGTCTGGATACTTTATATGCTTTGCGAAAATGTATAACGTACCTTGCTAAGCTACATATGATTTATGAAGCATTTTATTAAGAGTTCTGATTTATTATTTTTTAAGTATTAAACATGTTTTTAACTATACATACAATTGAGTAATAGTATGTGATTGACCCCGTTTTAGCAAAACAGCATCACATATGACATTATATAAAAATGCAAAGAATTAAGTTCACGACCTATAACCAAAATGAAAAAAAGTTTTTTTTTTTTTTAGTGAAAATATAAACAAATGTAGCGGTGCAATAAACAAAAAGCACAATGCATTTTGAAAAAATACGAACTGTTTTAATAAAATAATTACTTAATCTTTCAATAGGGTGAGATCTAACGCATTCTTCTCTATACTGTCTCAACTGACAGAGAAACTTAGTCTATCATAAACAAACGCACATTTTAGGATGACCAGACGTCCCGTTTTCCGGCGACAGGCCCGGTTTTTGGTGTTCTGTCCCCGATTGGAGCAACACGTTCTCACTCCCAAGTCGTCACATATTGACGATCGGGCAGGGCCCCTTTTGCCCCGTTTTACAGCACGTTCAAAAATAACCCGCAAACACACTGTAAAAGCCCAACAAGCATAGCCTGCTGGCAATCGTATGATTGTGATTATTTCCACCAGCAGAGGGCGCTGCGAACTATACTAGTTACTTACACGTTACACATTCCTGAAACTTACGCCGTCACAACTCTGATATGAATAATATAAGAAAAAACTAATCAACTACATTTACAGAAAGCACATACTTTGTGGTCAAAATGAGCCTAAAATGCTAAATAATAAGCCTGATTAGGGATAGGAATAATCAATTTCTAAAAGCATAAACATAAAATATGAAAAGTACATCTAGTGTACATCTACTGTACTCAAAGTTTGTGAAAATGTTAAATACAGTTAGAAAATACTAAACATATCCGACAGCCGAGTTGTTCTGGTACATTATACCAAAATAATTCTTCCTTTTGTTTTACACAATGATTGGACGAAGTATACTATTCATAATATAGCATTGATATAAAACAAAATTTCTTCCAGAGCTTGTAGCTTTATATAAAATACTACTTTCTTCATGTACCAGATTGTTTATTATGCCAACATATGTTAGGAAGTGCTGTCAAATCATAATAGAGTGAATAATTTGAAGACAAAGACCAGAGTGTTGATTCACCATGAACATTTAATTGCATGATTGGGACACTGCAAACACTAATGCGAACATATGAAGCTGTTAAGATCTAGATTTCTAGAACACCGAATGTTTTATTATCTCTACTTGTAACAAAAGACAAATGACAGCTCAGTAGCCACATTCTGAGTCTATGCATTCTTAGCAGTTCAGTAATGTGGCTGAATGTGAATGATTTTAACTGATCTTGTTAAAGGGGTCATCGGATGCCCATGTTCCACAAGTTGATATGATTCTTTAGGGTCTTAATGAAAAGTCTATAATACACCTTGGTTAAAAATTCTCAAAGGTAGTGTAAAACAACACCCTTTTTACCTTGCCAAAATGAGCTTTGCAAAAATCATCTCATTCTGGTCGAGGCTGCTTTAAATGCAAATGAGCTCTGCTCGCCCCGCCTCTCTCTTCTCTCCGTGGATTGTCGAGCCTGTTTACTTTAGCCGCATTTAGCCGGGTTTAGCCACTAAACTTGCTAACTAGCAAATTATTAGGAAAGACGATTGCAAAGAATAAAAAAAAAAACCTTATACTCACTTCTGCTGTAAGTGAAGCTGATCACGAATGATTTGCGCTAACATAGATGGATGTATGAAGAGTTTAGATGCAAAACCAGCTAAAAGCCATCTCGGTCAAAAATGAGATAATGATACTGAGTGAATACTCTTGACACATATTATACGTCCATCAAATACTTTTTCTTCAAACTCACTAAAATACCAGCCTCAGCCCAATCAGAAGTACTGGTACTTACATAGAAACCTATACATCTGAGCCTGATAAAAATGCGTTTTTTAAAGAAAGACGTCAGATGGATTTATCTAGTTTTGCATCTGAACTCTTCATATGTAGATCGGGAGGCGCATTCCCTTCATGTTGTTTGAACATTAATGTGTGTTGGCAGTGTATGTACCAATCTACCCTATAATGATAAAAATCCATGCAGTAGTTTTTAATTAATCTGTAAAAATAATATCCCCTTTTTCAAATCGAGCCGTTCTCAGATGCCTGCCGGTGTGGCGTCATACCGACAGAGGCCACTCCCACCATAGTTGATTGACATCAACTCTTACCTCAGACAAGCTGTCACAGTTCAGTAACTTTGCATGTTTCGATGCGGGAGCAGGGATGTAAGTTAGACAAGAATATCTCAGATTGAGCGATTGACGTGTTGTGTTGCTGGATGTAACAATGAACATAGTGGTCGTCATTTACTCCCAACATCTGAGCCTGAAGATGCAGTGGATTACGTTTGTTTGTGAATGGAATGCGCCTCCCGATCTACATATATCCGTCTATGTTGGCGTGAATCATTCATGATCCAGCTTCACTTACAGCAGAAGTGAGTATAAGCGTTTTTAATGAATCTTTGCGATCGCCTTTCCTTATAACGTGGCAGTTAGCAAGTTTAGCGTTAGCTAAAGTTTAGCGTTAGTAGTTAGTAGTTAGCTAAATGCGGCTAATGTAAACAAGACCGTCTTTCCACAGAGAGAAGAGAGGGGCGGGGTGAGCAGAGCTCATTTGCATTTAAAGGAACAACCCCTTAGAATGAGACGATTTTTGCAGAGCTCATTTTGACAAGGTAAAAAGGGTGTTGTTTTACAAAACCATTGAGAATTTTTAATCAAAGTATATTAGAGACTTTTCATTAAGACCCTAAAGAATCATATCAACTTGTGGAAAATGGGCATCCGATGACCCCTTTAAATTTTGTTAAAAATCTGAAAACATGAAAACTCTGGATGTTTATAATTAATATAATTGTCACTAAAACTATAATAACTTTTCTGAACACAATTTAACTTATTAAAATTAGAAATTAGACACTCCTTAAGGGGAGGCGATTTCTCCCTCTCTACCCTAATGTTTATTATTTAATATTCTGCATAATTACATACATAAAGAAATACATTTTGTCTTCTTGTGGTCAATTACCTTAAATGATAAATTAGACGATTTTTATAAATCACTTATCCTGCAAGAAAATAGGCATGTGGCCCAATGTAATAACTTCTGTTAATTATAACTTTGGGGTATGGTGGAAATGGGAGAACAGATGAAAAACTTTTTTTTTTTTTTTTTTTTACTGTCACTTACCTTCATCAAATTAGTTTGATGATGAGCCTACCTGGACCGCACAGTGGACAGCATTCTCCATGAGCAGATTTATATTCACTTGGACCACAAGTACTTCCAACTGACAGAAAATGATAAAAACCTGTAAAGACACAAACAGCATCGAACCTGTAAACTCTTAAATAGCTCAAACGTTTTCCCGCTCCAATACACACTGTTTATTTAATGACAGTCCGAGACCAATATATCAGAACACTTTTTACTTACATAATTTCTTAGTTGCATGTTTAGGCAGGCGACAAAGCTATCTGGAATTACACAATGTCTGTTGCTAAATTTTTCCATTATAATCAGCTGACTGTCTTGATAATAATCACACCATGGTATACAGGTCAATTTACCTGATACGTAAATTAAAAAAGTCGCCCTCATGTTCGCTGCTAAATTTATGAGTTGCTGCAACGTTGGGTCTTCTACTTCTCCTTTTTTTGGCGGTTGGAAAATCAACTTTTGGTGCTTTATCATTTATTTTTATATTCTGTACAATGTAGTATAGTATGTGTAACTGTCTCTCTCCATTACAAAAGGTGCACAAAAATGCTACAGAACTACTGCTGTTTACAAAAAAAAGTTAATCGTGAAACAGTTGCGGTATTAGTGTATTTAGACCCATTTATTCCATTTGTATTGTCTACACATTATATGCTTTGTGTAGATGTTATGTTTTACCTTTCTAAGCTACATCTGAATGCTCTTCATTTAGACATCTAGTTCATTATTCATTTTTCTTCAGACAATGATCCTGTATAGTCTTATAGTCCTATATAGTCTATAGATCCTATAGTCTATTTCCCTCCACTTTCCATTGTTTTACCTCAATGATATAAGTTAACATTTTGTGAAGTTTTAGAATGAAAGATCAAAAAGGATAAATTAAGTATTTTCACAGCCACCTTTGCTCATATTTACCAAGGGTGCCAGTATTAGTGGAGGGAACTGAGGTTGTTGTTGCAGGTGGGGTGATTGAGAATTTTAGGAAACAAATATAGATTCATCCCTGCAAACAAGCAATATGTGCAAATATTATTTTTTTATGACTTTGTCACATGTATGACTAGACTGAAGAAGTCTTCTTATGGTGTGTTGTGTCGTATTTTAAGTGTTTCTTCAACAGTTGAGTGTACAGTCAACATCCAGGCAAGTGTTTCATAAACTCAAAGAACTCAAAACAAAGCAAATTAAACATGTTAAGTATAATATGCATACACTTCAGTAGTAATATGTGACCCAGGATCACAAAACCAGTCATAAGGGTCAATTTTTCAAAATTGAGATTTATACATCATTTGAAAGCTGAATAAAAAAGCTTTCCATTGATGTATGGTTTATTAGGATAGGGCAATATTTGGTCGAGATAAAACTATTTGAAAATCTGGAATCTGAGGGTGCAAAAAAATCTAAATATTGAGAAAATCGCCTTTAAATTTGTCCAAATAAAGTTCTTAACAATGTATATTACTAATCAAAAATTAAGTTTTCATATATTTACACTAGGAATTTTACAAAATATCTTCATGGAACATGATCTTTGCTTAATATCCTAATGATTTTTGCCATAAAAGAAAAATCCATAATTTTGACCCATACAATGTATTTTTGGCAATTGCTACAAATATACTCCAGCGACTTAAGGCTGGTTTTGTGGTCCAGGGTCACATATGTGATCTAATTGACCTAATTTCAATAGTTGAAAAATGCAGTTTCGTACATATACAAAGGGTATATTCTATAACCTATAAAACATAAAATAAACAAATAAATAAAATCCAAAACATGAATAAAACCTTCTTATTGCACTTTGGAAAAAAAAAATTAAATTCAGATAAATCCTGCATGTACTCACCTAGGCCCAGATATACAGTGATGAACAATGATGTTAGAACCACAACTAATATGAGACCATATCTTTCCCGTCTTTTCGGCATGTGACATCTTTCACAGAGCTGACATTTTCTGTCTGTATTTTATTTCTAGCTGTACAACTGAAATAAAATGAACAATTGTATTTAATAACAGATACAAATTCAAATACTAAGGGGAGTACAAATAATGATTGACCTACCCTGTCCATTTCAGACCTGATGAAGAATAAAACCCAAAAGTGCAGTCCACACATACTGTATCTGAAGTTTTTGTCCCTGTAAGTATACAGATTGAAAACCTCAGAAATTCTCCTTAAAATGCTGGGAAACCTATAGTGCAGACTTGGGGTCACTTGATGATCATATCACATACAGTAATTGACGGTTATTCAGTTCTCATCCTCTGGGAAGAACAGACTTGTGAGAGAAACTATTATTGATGGGAATAGCACCAAATGTGTGAATAACTCAAAGAAAATACACAGAACAGTATAAACCATGATTATATTTATTATGTTAGTTTCACAACAACTATGTAGACTTTAAATTTTTATATTAATAGTATAATTAAAAAGTTAAAATATAATAAAGTAATTAACCAATAGTATTAATGTCAAAAACAAATATTTTTCAGATGTTTCCAATGTAGACAGACATTACAAAAAACCCAATTTTACTATCGCGTATTATTTTAAAATGTGCTTAATGATTAGTGATCCTACCAATATTGCACATTGGGCAGCATTCTCCAACAGCTGATTTATAATTAGTCGGGCCACAAGCTTTTCCAAATAAAAGAACTGTACAAACAACTGTTAGAATAAGATTATTTAATTAACCACATCACTGAAAACAGTAATTATTTAATGAACAAATGAATAAGGCTATCTATATCTATTTCTATATCTATCTATCTATCTATCTATATATATATATACAATAGGCCTACCATTATTTTTTATATGCAGCCTAAAACTTAACTTATTGACTAGTTGTTATTGGCATAGTTAAAATGGAAAGAATAGAGACTTTAATTTATAAATTTGTTTCATTTTATTTGTGTTGATGTACTGGCACTAAAATAATCATTTCAGCAATGTCTATTATTTCTTAAAATAAAATAAAATAAAATAAAATAAAATAAAATAAGAATCAGTTGCAGAACCAAAAGTGCTATACATTTTTATGACCACTAGATGGCACACGGTACAACGTATTGAAAAAAAAAAGTTTCACTTTCGCATTCGCCATGAGCTATTCTAATTTTTGATTTTTCAAATGTCTTACCGAGAAGGAGGGCAATAAATCCCCAAAACGTTGTTCTTATGTCGTTAATTGTGTAAATAATAATAATAATAATAATAAAAAACTCACTCTCTTTGTCGTTGTTTTTAAACCGCCATTATAGGCGTTTTTGAGCTTCAGCTTGCGTAGGCATATGCCGCGTCCATAAAAGCAACGCTAGGCTAGTACTTTTTGTCCTTGAAAATGTTGACAGGTTTAAAGTGAAGCGGAATACAAGTAAACAACTCGAATAACAATGGAACTGCAATTTTGCACATGACATAAAAACATGTTCAGCTGTCTCCTCTTTTCGACACAGTCCTGTTGAATGTTCTCCTATTATGCCATTAAGCATTAAGCACAAGCCTTTAAATGATTAAGTTTTTAAAATCACAAGAAATATAAACTACGTTCCAACTTTCACACATTCAAGTGAGTCCAACTTTTGACTGCCACTAGGTGGCCACAGGATATTATGTTTATTTGTTTTAGTGTCATAGATAAGTATCCAATATGTATTTTAATGAATTGATAGAAGTTTCTAGTGAGACACTGAATAGCTGGTTCAGGTGTTCAATAAGGGTGGAAGCTAAACTCTCCAGAACAGTGGCCCTTCAGGAACAGGACACCCCTGATGTAGATGTTCTTGCTGCTCTCCAACAGCAGTCTTTTTGAAGATCAACCCTGTTCCAACACACCAAGTCTGTAATTATCAAGTGTTTCTGAAAACCATAATTAGGTGATTCACATGCATTTGTTTAGGGTTGGAGCTTAACTTTGCAGGAAGATAGATCTCCAGGAACAGGTCTGGGCACACCTGCTCTTAAGTTACATTAGAAAATCCTTAAAAGCTTTTGAACATTTTGCATAGTGTGACATAGTAGTAACAGAAGAGTTACTACTTGAATCATTTCATGCCATTTTGTTTATTTGCTAAGTAAATGAAGAAGAATGAAAGTCGAGCAGATTGCAGATTGTAGTGGTTACACATGCTGTCTTATTCCCTCATCTGAACTGCAGAAGCCACTTCATCCCTCCATTCACAAGACAGACCGAATCCATGTATTGTTTCGATTCACACAATGGGACAAGAAGGAGCTGCTTAAATAAACCCCAGGGGAGAGTTGCCAACCTGTTGCCCTCAGAAACATCAACCAAAATATTATATTACTGCTAAAAAAGCAGGGAAGAAATGACTATTTAAGAAGTCCACATAAAGCTCAGTTACTAAAGAACCGTCACACAACATCTCTTCACTCAATAGTTCAGTGCTTCAACTTCATCCAGTGTTAAGGACTGTGACAACCACACTGAACTGTGCTCAATAAGAACAGACTGTGGTAACATGACAAACAGCCACACAGATGCTGAAACATCACAGCAATTTCACTTTTTTTCAATCTTTGAGTGATTAGTGTTGTGTCTATCTTAGTTTGCAGTACAGTTTGCAGCTCTAAATGTCATCATACCTGTTTTGGTTATCTTTATATGATTTATGTACCTTCAACAATATTTTGAATATATGTTTTTCTATGGTTAAATTCATAGTGCAACAGTCTAAGTTTTAAAGTAAATAAATGCAGTTCAATGAATAAAATGCATGCACTTTTGGAAAATCCATTGTTGTGTAGATAAAAAAGTGAAATCTTTAAATGTATATTTTGCAACGGAACTACAGCTGCTCACTAACCAGTAAATATTTTTAATTGATTCTCCATGACCATTTTATTCATATGATTAGGACACTGCAAGCATTTGTACAAGCATGTAGTGTGGTTAATATAGGCAAATTATTGTATGAAAAATTTCTGCAGTTCTGCAATACTTCATCATGATTTATGCTACAATAAAATGAGAATGCTTTTATAAAAAAACTTTTGTTAAAAAAACATTTAAAAAAATACAAAAATACTTACAAAAAAGTTTCTGCGTGTAAAAACATTTGTTACACATGTACATTAGATTGAACTTGATCACACAAGCCAACCATAGCACCAAATGATTAATCATTAGCACATCGCTTAACACAGCGATGTTATTTCTTCAGAGAGTTTGCACTGCAATACAAACCTTGCTTTATCCTGGACAATAAAGACAACTAAAGACTACCCAGTAGCCTCATTCTAAAAATCAGTTAAATAATGTGACCTAGAGCTCGATGAATTTAAGTGATCTTGTTAAAGAACTTTAAACATCCAGAGAAACAGCTGTAGTTTTAAATACCAGCTCAAACTTGTTTCAGAGTTTCAGATGAGCAACAAAGAGTTGACCTAATGCTTTAACTGTACTGTATGTGGCCACTGTATAGTCTGCAAATTTTTCCTAAATATTTCAAGGCAGTTTTTGTTTGCTCCTGGAACATACAACAGACCACAACATTAGATAATTAGATATAGTGCACAGACATAAGGTGTAACACTACAGGACATAAAAAAATATAATCCTTAAAAAAGTGAACAAAAACATACAGAATTGGAATTCATGCTTAAAGAGCAGTCATCATAAACATAAAAATATATTTACAGCATAGCATATAAACAAAATATATTTATAGGACAGTTTTAACAGCATTGCCTTCATAACAGTAATGATCAATACAAATTGTACAAACTCTCTGACAACTGTTGATGCTCAAATAAGGTAAACTATTAAGAGGAATATTGTTACAATTTGAAACAGTACAAAGTGCTTATACAGAATAAAACTTATTTTTGTACAATTGAGGCTGATTTGTAAGCTGATATTTGTATATGCATCTGACCTTTTCCATTTTAGCTGTTTCATGAATTACTTTTTGCAGTGAAGACATTGACTTTGAAATACAACCTTGGTAAACAGTCATTGAAAAAAGTTTTGCATTATCTCTGTTCTCCCTACAGAAGTAGTTGGCCCTCTTGCAGTATGGTATTCCAAATGCAGTCTATTGATTGTTGTGTCAGGGATGAGTGGGTCTGTCAAACTAGTAAAAGCTTGCTGTTGTTAGTTTGTCCTCCTAGATATTATTACACTGGTTTGGTTGAATCTGTTCTCAATGTACTAGAAGAACTCAAGCTTCTCCACCACATCAAGATCACAGCACACGGAGAAGAATGCAATGTCTCACTATATAAGTGGGCCACTAGAGAACCACCAAATGGGGTGACAGATTCTTGGGAAACAACTTGTCCCTCACGGTGTTCCTCCCTATAAACAAACAGAATGTACATGTATTAGGTTTATTGTAACTTTGTCACCTGAATGACTAGACTGAGGAAAGTTATTACTTCTTGTGGTGTGATCTTGTACTTCTTGTGTTGTGATTGAGTTGTGCTGTATTCATAGGGTTTGTTTCTTCAACAGGATGCTGTTGAGTGTAACACCAAACAACATCAGTCAAATCAAACTTATCCAGGCAAATCATAAAGACTTTCATGAACTCAAAGAACTCATAATTGAGCAAATTATTTTGAAAGAATTAAACATGTTAATTATAATATACATAGTTTAATAATAATAAGTGATTGACCTAAATTCAATTGTTGAAAAATGCAGCATCACACGTCATTTTTTAAAAAAATATATTAATTTATTGTTAATTATTAAAAAAAAAAAAAAAAAAGGACTTACTTTGAGTTTACAACCTATAAACAAAGAAAAGAAATTATTTGTGGTGAATATAGTACAATAGGGCAATAAACACACAATTAGTACATTCTGTAACAGGACAATAAATAAATAAGCCAAATATAAACTGATAAAACCAAAAATCTATGCTTAAAAGGCAACTGGATTTATTTATTTATTTTTAAATATTTATTCATGTACAATATTATATGTATAAACATTTCTTGGCCCTATTAACAAACATAATAAGAATAACAAAATCTTTCTTTCATTTAATAATCAGCAGCAAAACCACAAGCATTTGGTTTGTTATTTTCTTTAATCAATTTTCTTTAATCTTTAATCTATTCTGACTGCACTGTGTGAAAAATTAAAACACATATGAATCCTGCATGTACTTACTTGTGCTCTGTGTGGCACAGTATAGAATTGTATAGAATACTGCTGTTAAAACTAGTGCAAATATGAGACCATATCTTTCCCGTCCTTTCGGTGTGCATGTGACATCTTTAACAGAACTGCCATGCTCCGTCTCTAATTCATTCCTAACTGAACAACTGAGAAAAAAACCCCAGCATTAATACCAGATAAAATTGCAAATACTGCAGGAAGTACAAATAATATTTCACTTACTCTGTCCATTTGGTGCAGTTCAGACCTGATGGAGAATAAAACCCATGAGGGCAGTCCACACATACTGTATCTGAAGTTTTTGTACCTGTAAGGAGACACATAAAATGTTCAAAAAAAAAAAAAAAAAACCACTTTTGGGTGAACTATCCTTTTGAACACTGAATCATGAAAGAGTGAAGGGAAAAAATTAATTTTAAAGTATTTTGAAACAATACCTGGTCTTTTTGTTTCTTGTCCAGATATACATACACTGTGTTTTTGAGCATGACTGCACTGTGAATTTGCGTAACCAATGCAATAATATCCATCCATTACATCACAGATGGCGTCTTCTATTGTAGTACATTTATGCTGGATGTAAAGGCCTTGACCTAAAAGAGCACATATATCAATACATACACAGGTAACAACAGAAAATTACAAATTCTGAATGTTAAACAAATAATAAATAAATAAATAAATACATACATTAATGAAAAAAAAAAAAAAAAAGTAAACATACTTTCAGTGCAGTTTCTGCATGTGAAACATTTATGAAGTCCATTAGGTTCACTCATGAATGTTCCTGGAGTGCAGGGTTTACATGTGGTGATCAAATCACCACTACAGTCACTGCGAACTACTAATCCTACAAACAAAACATAAAGACATAAACATAATCTTGGGGTGGGAAGACAGCCAAGGTAATAATGTATATGATACATATAGTTTATAGTATATTCTGATGGCAGAATTTAACAAGTGTATTAAAATGTCTGTACTGGCTATAAAGCAAAAAGCAAAACATACATGTATAATGACAAGAAACAATTCTGCATATTATCACGAATATATAATCTAACACGTGTTGCACTTAGGTATTTTCATACGTGATGCAGAGATTCGATGACTATACAAAACACGTTTACTCTGACCCTATATGCTTTAACTGAAGCCCTATATATAACACATGCTTCACCGTTGAAGTTAAGAGAGAAGCAAGTTTTGCGCGCGTTGGTTTGAGATGTTGTAATTGATGTTAATATAAATTATTACTGAGGTCACAGCATTTCGCAGGTTACTTGATTGGCGTTTTTATGACGTAACATACAGGGCATGGATGGGCGCAGAAAGAAGATAACACCCACCGTGATGGATAAATGCGTAATACGAGGACACCAGAAGAAAAACGAGCACTCCGCTGTGAGCGCAAGGTAAGATTTCAGCAATGAATGCATAGGTAGATAACTTTTATCTAAATATATTTTTGAAGAAAACTGCATATAAATACTATACACCCTGATTATTGATATATATATATATATATATATATATATATATATATATATATATATATATATATATACATATACATATATATATATATAATCCTGATAAAAAATTAAACTAATAAATAATAAAACTAAATCTAATTAAAATATGCTTTTTCAGACAGCTTCCAGACCGCTTTATTAATCACAAATGAAACGTGTGAGCCTATTTTAAATGCGTCACAATGTGCCTCATATATCTGGTGTAAATGGGCGTTACTGCAGATTTTAGGTATTTTCTGAAACACAATGGGTAAAAAAAGAGTTTAATGTTGTACATTGTTAAAATATCAATGTTAGTATCACTTACAAAAGATCTGTTTAATGATTAGTGAACTTACCAATACTGCACATTGGGCAACATTCTCCCGCAGCTGATTTATATTCACTCGGGCCACAAGCTTTTCCAAATGGGGGAAGTGTACAAAGAACTGTTAGGAAAAAGAATCCGCCAATTTAAGTAAATTTAAGTTTTTAAACCGTTATGATTTCATGGACAAAAGTGAATATTTAATGATTTTAAGTTTCGCTTTCGATTTTTCGATCTTTAAGAGTAGTCTTCCCATATTCTTACTAATTAAATGGTGTTTTGACTTCTGAAAGGACAACAACCAGATAACACAGCTCTTCGTCTTACCGAAAATGAGAAAAACAACGTCGTTCTCATGTCGTACAGCTTGTAAAAACTCCACCATCTTTGTCCTTGGTTTAAACCGCCATTTTGTGTCTTGTTTTGAGCGCCGCGCCCACAAGCGCAAAATTGATGCGCATAAGTTTTAACACTTTGTGCTATTTTTTAATACTTTATGTATTCTTGAAGACATCCACAAAATTGAAAAGGACGGCGTGATTTAGCTTGTACAGCAGTGCAAGTAAACAACTCGAATAACAATGCGTCTATAATTATAATGAACACATCTTCATCTTGTATTTCACCTGCACACACGCACACACAAAGGCTGTGACGTGGCCAGTGGCCATGTTCTCTTTGACTGCAGTTGATGTTGTAATCAGTCCATCCATGGTCACTTCATTGCGGATTTACTTTGCAGAAAGGAAGCTGGTTGGTCACTGATTCTTTGTGATAAATGGCTTATAAACACCAGATCATAATTGTAGTTTTTATTATTTACATTTAAAATTATATTCATAAAATCAACATACACTTTTAACATTCTGTCCTTAATGTCAGCATATACTTTTGTTTTTCAGATGGGAAATGCTCTGTTGTGATTCTGTGGAAAGAAAAGCACAATCATTTGTTGATGTGCTTAGTCATCATAAAATCAACTTGTGTAATGCACTTTTTTCCACAATAGTATATTAATTTCATTGTACTACTTGTGTTATTCAAGTGACCACATGTCAAGCAATGAAAGTTTCTAGACTATAGTGACAATGACTAAAGTGATCTTTTTAACCAGTGAAGCAGAGATGTGTTTTTAACTGATCAGTCAGTTTTATAATTTAGATTTAGTTTTAATGACAGACATATATAGAAAAACAGAAAGTGATATGATATAGGCCTATTATCTTAGATTGGCCTGATTGAAAGCCCTCTCAAAAACACAAAACAAACACTAAAATCAATAAAAGGACGCAAACATGATTTGATACATTTATACTTTTATGAAAACCTTAACCATTTGTAAAAGGTATCATTACAGATGTTTGTGTGGTATTCTTCTTATGCTGTTTTGACTGTAGGTGCCAGCATGTGCCGCTTCAAGTGATTTGAAAGAGCAAATCAGTTTGCAAAGTTCTTGGTTCAACTGATTCAGAGTTTGCAAAAGGTTTTCTCTTCACAAGTCTAGACAGCAATATCTGATTATAATTACATGAAAATCATTTCATTATTAATTAAATAATTGTCATATTATGCAATTAAAAAAAAAATTAAGTCATTTTAAGTCTTTTTTTTTGTTGCACCCACTAGTGATCATTTATTTTTATTTATTTATTTATTTATTTTAAAATAAAAAACAAAAATAAATGGTTGTCATTTGTAGATTCTGCGGCATAGATTCTGAAGTGTCAGGACCTTTACTAGCAAGCCATTTTTCAAAGCAAGAACTACACAACAGGTTTCATATATAATATAATATAAAACAATACATTTAATATAATATAATGATCCTATTGATCAACTGTTGGCTCTTACCTTTTAATACTGGTTAATCAAAGTAGGTCCGACTGATTCTGCCATTTCTTTAATAAATAAATAAATAAATTAATTATAGCTTTATGTACTGTCAGTTTGAAGACTACACTAATATTGCAGTAAGGTGCTTCCTATTATAATGCTATTTTAAATGTTTTACTGCAACAATAAAGAACTTACCGATTCATCATCCTCAGTTGCTTGTTGTGGTGTGTAAGAGGCGCCTACAATATAAAAAGTATTACCACTGCTAATGTTAATTACAGTAACATGCTAAAATTAGCATTTGGTGCAATTTTATTGTAGGAATTTAGTTCTCACTTTTGTCAGAGCGCCGTGCTTTATGTTTTCTGTACATGATCAATGCTATTAATGCCGCCATAACAGCTACAAGAACCATAATTGTGACTCCAACTATAAGACCAATTGAAGTTGCTTTCTGACATTCAGCATCAGAGGATGTTGTTCCTGCTTTTATTTCTGTAAGTCCCATAGTCTCACATCTACAGATATTTAATTCAGTGATATTAGTACATCCATTTTTTTAGATGTAATCTTTAAATGAAATTTGCAAATCTGTGGACACTACTCACTTTGAATGTTGTAGGCAGGCCATTAAAGAGCCATTGGAATAAGTTCCATCTGTGCAGTCAGCACATACAGTATCAGTAAATGCTGTTCCTGTAAAAATATTGAGATTAAATGAGATATACATTTTATTTATTTTATTTTATTAAAATTATTACGTAAATACTAGGGTAAAATACATTAGCTAAAATACATTTTGCATGCATTTTGTCTCTCTTTTTAAGTTTTTTATTCTACATTTAAGTATAAATACACTTACCTGTTTGTTTAATAAATTGTCCAGGTTTACATTCAGTGTGTTCCACTGCCAATGCACAGGAGTCTTTATTTAGTTTAATGCAATGGAATCCTTCCTGTGGTTCACAAATTGTGTCTGCAGAGCGTGTGCAGGCCTTTTTGACTTTTAAGTGTTGGACTGTGGACACAAAAACAAAGCAACTAATCATACTGAAAGTGTAAATACATGATTAGACAGTGCTTCCCTATTACAATTTTAAATCTCTTTACCATTAAGTTAATGGGCACGCACCTGTATCACACACAGTGCAGGAAAAACATTTTATGAGTCTATTGGGTTCATCTGTGTACGTTGATGCAGGACAAGGTACACATGTTGTACTAGTATCTACAGTACAATGCCAATAAACATGATTCCCTGTAAGAAAAGTAAAACACATTTTTTCTTTAAGGAAAGTGATTACCTACAGTATCATACAAACATAGTCATGGGATTTTTTTGGTCAAGTGACCTCTTAGCATCACATGACTTATTAGCTGATTTGACAATAATAGTCATGTGTGCTTACAGCCTATTTTCTTTTTTCCTTTTTTTTCCCTTTTCAACACAGCCATAACACTGGTTTAACAAAACTTAATCAACAGTTTGTTGTGTAATACACATTTATAAACAGTGCATCTTTGAGTTCCCTGACTTAAATCATAACTATACTTTTAACTTTAAAATTGTAACTTAACTTTTTATGATCTTTTAACTCTTATTATTTGTTATATTGGTTAATATTACTCATGGCCAGAATACACTACACAACTTTTAATATCTTAACAGATTTCAAAACACTAGGCATCATACATTATGGTTACCAAGAAGAACCTGGACTTCAAACGTTTTAAACAGAACTCAAACAGAAACATTTCTGGTTGTTATAAGACATATGACAAATGAATATTATAAAATTAGTTTAAAATATTAAACATGTTTGATCTCCTACAACTGGATAGAATCATAGCCTAAATATAAAACATCTTAAGTCTTTACCCATCATACGCTATTTTATGTCAAATCTGTCTCTGCCTGCCCACAAGTTGCTTACTGGCTCTGACTTTCAGCAACTAACATCAGCTTTTCCAGACTGCAAACATTGAGAAAAAATCTGTCCAAAGGTTGTGTAGTGTATTCCAGTTTTTATTGTACAGAATCCAAAGTAAACATTTATACTGTACCAGGGGCACACATGGGACAACATTCTCCATTTATATCTTATTCAGCACGGGCACATCCACAGACACAAAGTTCAAAATTAGCAGCCATGATGACAGCAATCGTGGCTATAATGATCCTCGGCAATAACATCTCCATATAAATTGCAAGCAAGGATTATTTAGTCCATTTTAGTCCATCCAAGTGATGGAAAACGTTTCACCCTCAGATTTCATGAGTCTATTTCTTTCTTCACAACTTCACATTAAATTATGTATTAGATCCCAGTACTTGGCATTCCTGTTCAGTGAGAGGTACTTCAGGTCTCTGTTTATATGCATATAAAGGCTATTTCAGATTCTGATGGCTGGTTCCCTGCCTTCAGATGATCCATTTGACGGAGTCCTAAGATGCATCGGCAGAAATCTCCACCAAACACTTCTTCCTCTGCATACATGGCATGTCCCCTCATGAGTAAGTACGGTAATCAGTTGAATTCTGTGAAGAGTCAAAATAAAAAGTTTATAGCAATGTTCTATGTTAATGCACCATTATCAAGACCTGCTTTAAAAGTGCAAAAGACTTTTATTAAATTGTTAATGGGGTCATATCAGGTGTTAGATATTCAAGTAAACATGTTTTTGCATGTTTGAAAACTAACAGATGTCACTAGTCCAAAAAACAAAAACAGCAAATACATGATTCTTTCACATGCGAAAAGGATGACCAAATATCAGTCATTAAAACACAGTAGCAAAAAATTCTAAATTATTTCTAAGGTCTGAAAGACAACAAAAATGGCTATGCAAAAATAAATAAAAGAACAAAATGCAATTAAATAAAAACAAATACATACATTTATCAAGACAGGCATTACATATCACAAATGCCACAAATGGGAACACACAGGATTTGTGAAATCATTCATTGACCATTTTATACTAACAAGGAAACAAACTTTAAGTTATTCTAGTTTATCTTGTTATATTCTAGCTCAGGGCTGGGCAACTTCGGTCCTAGAGGGCCATTGTCCTGCAGAGTTTAGTTCTAATCCGCACCTGAAGTTGATCAGCCCTGTTCTAGCTTGTTCTGCGTCCTTTCTGTTTTAGGTCTTACATATGAACAACAAACATGTTAAAACAGAACCAGTTAAGCTTAATTTATAACCTAAAGTAGACTTTGAAGCATGAGACGCCTTAACGCGAAACAGTTTCACTTGCATTTTTAATTTGGAAAAATCCCTACAAAACTGAAACCAAAAGGTCCAAAAACTATATCATCGAATAATTTTAACCTCCGAAAATAGTTATTTATGAATGTAAATTAAGAGTTTTGAAAATGTATATTGTGTAATTAGGCGTGACAACAGACGATGTTGCATAACCACACTGAAAAAAAGGCAATGGGGAGGTTGTTGAATTTTTAAATATGCATTTCGTATTTCTTACATGATTAATTTATGCTTCTCATCTAAACATATTTAAATCAGGTACCATGTATTTATTCTGTAAGGATGTTCAAGCGTATAGAATTAATCATGTTGAAGCTAAATGAAGTAGTTATGTTTTCTTTATAAACCCCGCCCCTTTGCGAAGGAAACCGATTTGCACCCATCGCCATTTTGTCTCTCGCTGTAGATGGGATCTGAGCTCTGCACTGAGGTAAGTTAATTATAACTTGAAAATAAGATTTATTTTAAAGTAGGTATTCAGTATTTGAATGTGCATATTTTCACTCAGGTTTTATGTACTTTTCATTTCAAACAACATTGTTTTTTAAAGTTACGTTTATGCGTTTGTATGTTAGCTAACGTTAACACTAGCTTTAGCCTCTTCTGAAAATGTTGTTTATATTAACGCTTGAATGTTCGAAATGCGTGTAATCTTTTTCTTTGCATGTCGGTATGTTGACTAGACGAGTCAGAATAATGATGAGAAACTGAACCGTGTACACCGGACTTTACTGTTGCCTTGCCGTGCCGCAGCAGCTTGAAGCTGTGTGCGTTAACGTTACGCGACAAAGTGCCAGTTTCGAAGAGCTTGAACTGTCGGGGATTTGTCGCGCTGTGCCGCATCCAGTGTAGAGGATGGGGTCGTTTGAGATGCTAGCGTTAGCTGAAATGTAGGTGAGAGTAACGTTAGGCAGCTGCAGTCAGGGGACGAGTGGAAAAAAGTGCAGTCTATTACAGACAATCAAAAAGCTAGTACAGTGCATGTTGTTGTAAAGAAAATTAACATTGAATATGCTTTCTGCTTAGATGTCTGGTTTCTCCTGTCCTGTAAAGACCTCTTATTCTCTTTTTTTTTTTTTTTAAATGCTGTTTAGTAGTAATATTAAGTATTATTAAAAACGTTTACTTTTGTTTTGTTTCACATCCGTACATCTCTGTTGACTGCTTTGAATGATATGCATCTTCATGTTATTTGATAAGATAATCCAGTACTCTACATTATAATAACTCTTAACTTTTTTAAAACTGATGCATACTTCTGATATTTTACAGATATCTGATATTTCATCAGATGACTGCACTTATTGACATCCACTTCACTGTCAGTCCAAAGCCTTTAAATTAATGGTATGTATGAAACTCACATTTTTGCTACTTTTAAAATCTCTTTGTCTGACGATGTCGCAAATCTTAATATTAATCTATTATTTTTCTCTCTCCCTGTCCGTTGAATGTGTCAGTGTATTAAGGGTGCACAGTAGCAGCTGCAGCTAGATTGGAGTTACCGAAACATCCAAAACATCCACACTTTGGACATTTCTGCCATTATCCAAGTACGTATTCGAAGTGTGCTATATAATTTTACAGTTTGTTTTAGGAAGACACTATTGTATGTCTTGGCCTACCATTCACAATCCTAGAATTGAGGTCTAACAGTTATCTGTAATCAGTCTTTGTTGACAACGACTGGTCCTTATTATATTCAAGTTTATATTTCTTAGAAAACTGATGTTACTAAATTATTGAAATTAAGTTATATTAGTTATATTAGATATTTCCAGAGTAGTACTGAACCTCATTTTTTAACTGTGCATTTTCCAGGCTGCAGATGAAGCCCTCATCCCAAGATGCACTGAGGAGACAATGCCCATGATAGACCAGGGGACATCAGGATCATCAATGAGGGCCAGATAATCTTACACTGATTTGGATAACTTGGCATTAGCTACTGCAAAATTCAACTGCCCATCTAACTGGGATCATTCACTCAACCACTGAAAATTCTGAAAATGAAAATACTGGTATCATTTACATACCCTCAAGTTGTTCAAAACCTGTATGAATTTCTTTGTTCTGCTGAGGAGTATAATGATGAATCTTTAAAATCAGCACACTTTCAAAGTCCTTTTTAAAAAAAAATATATATACATTTTTTCTTACTTTATTTATGCTGTTATTGTTCTTATTGTGTAATATTGTATTACGTTAAGCAAGATTTGTATTACGTTAAGCAAAGAAGTGTACTTTTTTTTTTTTTTTTTTTTTTTTTTTTGATTTTGCTTTTATATGGGGTTATATTATATTTTAACAGATGCATTTCAAGCAAATGAGCTATGTCTGTAACATGCTTCTCTGTAAATTTGTAATCTGTATGGATTGTTGTGTACTATTAAAAAAAAAAAATGTTTTTATTTCCAAAAAATGTTTTTGCTTATTTCCTTGCATATATTAAGGTTGCTAAAATGCTATTATTTATTTAAAAATGTAATACTTATAGTTTACCAAAGGTTTTTTAGGGGTTCGAGCGCGTAGCGCTGAAACCCTAGTGTAATTGTTAAGATTTTTAGGGGTTCGAGCACGCAGTGCTGAAACCCTATTGTAATTGTTAGGATTTTTAGGGGTTCGAGCACGCAGTGCTGAAACCCTATTGTAATTGTTAGGATTTTTTTTATTATTATTATTATTATTCTTCCCTAAAACTGAATGTGCAGCCCAAACCGTAAGGCCTAGAGAGCTGAAACTTGGTCAGATGGTAGTAGTCCTCCTCGCTACTCAGATACAAAGACTCAGCCAAATCGGCCTATAGGTGGCGCTACAGCGATCAAAAACGTGAAAGTGCTCATAACTCCTAAACCGCTTGTCGTAGACTCAAAAATTTTACATTTTTGGAATCCTTGGGTCAATACAAATTGAAAATACCCCCTGTGATTTTGGGTCCTGGTGGCCCCGTTTTTCCGCAAATGTTAATTATGTCCAAAACCTACTTTTGCGAACTAGTCCTAGGTTTTTCGCCTGATCGGAACCAAACCAGTGCAGAAATATTCTCTGAACAGTGAATCCCAATAATTATTAAAAAAATGTCAAATTTTGACTCATCGTTGCGAAAGGGCCCCAAAAAGTTTGTCAGGTGGAGGGCCATTTTTACTAAAATGGCTATAACTCATGAACCAAATGAGATATATTCACCAAACTTGGGAAATGTATGTACGAGCTCAATCTTTGGTCAAATCAAAAAAATTGCACAGTTCTACCACTTGGTGGCGCTATAAGCCTGAAAAAACATAAAAATGACTATAACTATGCAATCGTTGGTCCGATCGACTTGAAAATTGGTATGCAGTGTCTCTGTCCAATGTGTCATAAGGATCTATGAGGACATTGGCGTATCTCAAAAAACATGGCCGCCATTGGCCAATGAAGTTTGAGCACCTATTAGACAAGGTTAATGAAGGTCAATCGGAACAAAACTCACTGGGCATGTTTGACTCATGGCCCTAAAGGTCTGTAAGAATTTTGAAAGAAATCGGCCACTAGTTGGCGCTAACGAGTTTTATGGCTCTGTAATCACGTGCTGTTTCACAAATCCACACAATATGCATATCATTTGATAGATCTGCTCATGATGAACAACTTTGCCTCAAGAACCATTGCTGTCAATCAAACCGTTCATTAATTATTCACAAATATGTGAAAAACCTACTTTTGCGAACTAGTCCTAGGTTTTTCACTCAATCTCGATCAAACCACTGCAGCGCAGTTCTCCAGACTCTCTAGATCAATAATTATCAAAAAAATGTTGAATTTTGTCCTTTCGTTAGCTATAACGGGGTCATTTAGAAAAGGGGCGTGGCCACATATATCCAAAAGCCTATAAAACCTAAACAAAAACTCAAAACTTTACAAAAGTTGAAGAAAACATGTGTCAGATGACTCTTAAGAAGCATGCAAAGTTTCGTGAAGATCGGACCATAGGTGGCGCTATAACAGTTAAAAAGGCTTCAAAAACACAAGCTGTGTATGGTAATTGGCTTCAAATGGAAAAATAAATGCTAGTATATTAACATAAACACTAGATCTTCATATCATCTGATAGATCTCCTCATGATGAACAACTTTGCCTCAAGAACCATTGCTGTCATTCAAGTCGTTCATTAATCATTCACAAATATGTTAAAAACCTACTTTTGCGAACTAGTCCTAGGTTTTTCGCTTAATCTCGATCAAACCACTGCAGTAATATTCTCTGGACTCTCTAGATCAATAATTATCAAAAAAATGTTGAATTTTGTCCTTCGGTTAGCTATAACGGGGTCATTTACAACAGGGGCGTGGCCACATATACCCAAAAGCCTATCAAAACTAAACAAAAACTCAAAACTTTACGAAAATTGGTGAAAACATGTGTCAGATGATTCTTAACAAGCATGCAAAGTTTCGTGAAGATCGGACCATAGGTGGCGCTATAACAGTTAAAAAGGCTTCAAAAACACAAGCTGTGTATGGTAAATGGCTTCAAATGGCTAAATAAATGCTCATATATTCACACAAACACTAGATCTTCATATCATTTGATAGATCTCCTAATGATGAACAACTTTGACTCTTGGACCATTAATGTCAATCCAATTGTTCTTTAAATATTTCATATTATTTAAAAAACCTACTTTTGTGAACTAGTTCTAGGTGTTTAACTCAAAATCAATAAAACCACTGCAGTAAAATTGCCTGGACTCTATAGATAAACATTTATCAAAAAAAAATGTTAAACATTTGCATTTAGATTTAGCCATTTAGTAGGGGTGTGACGAGACACTAATCCCATGAGACGAGACGAGACATGAGATTGGGTTCACGAGAACGAGACGAGATGAGATTTTTAAACTTTTCTTAAGAAATCCTCAATGATGAAATATATAGGGAAAATAGTCTTTTATTCAACTGAAAAACACAAAATGCAAAAAAATTAAGGTGCATTTTGAACTTTATGAAATTAAACTTCAATTTTAATGAATAATATGCAGTAATAAACAACATTTTAACAAGAGCTTCATGATTCTGGATAAATTGAGAATCCTAGTTGTTTTTTATAAATTGGACATTATGATTCTCTCACGATTCTGGAGAAAAAAAGATTAGAAAAGTAAACAAAATAACAATTTACTAGTGGTTCTGACAAACTGTTCATTGCTTAAGTCTTTTAAAAACATATATTCATTTAAACAAAATAAAAATAAAAAACATTCAATAAAGGAGACAGTGTCTCACTTCATTAAGACTTGTTTGACTATTGAAATCTCCTGAATGAATTATTCAATGACATACTTTTTTTTAAAACGGGCAGTTGTCGCCACCTCCTGGCGGAAGAGGATAAGCGTTACAATACATACACGTGTTAAAATACTTTCGTTTCGATCGCTACTGTAGACAATAAGTGTTTATACCCAAACTATAAACTTTTATCCCAGTACTTCTATTATTTAAATATCTGTAACACAGAAATAATGATTATAATGTGGTTGAAAAGACTGTTTGTGTTGCTCTTTCACATTTACTCCGACCTTCTAATTCATTAATATGGGCAGCGACAAAACCTGCTTCTCACGCTCCACTGACACTGGCGATGTGTAACAGTCCTAACAGACATAGATAACTCGTTGTCATTTAGGAATAAGATCGCGTGGGTGTTTGAATCGACACCTCAATATTTTAAGGATTAATAGTGCAGCTCTAATGTAAACATGGCAAAATGTTGTTGGAGGATACTGTCACGAGATCTCGCGAAATCCGACTGGTCTCGTCACATCCCTACCATTTAGATAGCCACTTAATAATAAGATCATGATCTACTGTACCCGAGTCTATAAACCCTAAAAGAAAAGAAAATTTCACAAACCTAAGTCAAATCATCATCATACGATTCTAAACAAGCCTGCATTTCAAAGACATCAGGCAAAAAAAGGAAATGTAACAGTTATAAAGCTTAAAAACAATGCATCTCTTTAAAATGTCATGAAATTACAACTATAACCACTAGATGGCAGTAGAAGACCACTAATGGCTCATTGAAATGAACACTGCTATTCACAGATTGTTTTCCATTCATTTCAATTCATACATAGAGTAAATCACTGTCATAACATTTCAAGTCACATTTAGTCAAAGTTTAACACTTCGTTTAAACACATATATCATATTTGACAATAATACAAGATTATGATTACAGTGAAACCTGAAAATGATATATAAAATCTTAAAAAGACAAGACTTGAACTAAACATTTTGTCACCTACCATTTAATACACAAATCTCTTATGTGCAACAAAATGTGTGTGTGTGTGTGTGTGTGTGTGTGTGTGTGTGTGGTAATGCTTAATGAACATTAATATAACAGTTTAATCATTTAATTTCTGTGTTTGTGAGTCTATTCTCCATCACGGATGTGTTTTATTGTGTTAGCCATATATTTTGCGTTGCACTACATCTTAAATCCACACACCCTTTCATGATGCTAAACAGGCATGCAAAGTTTCATGAAGAGCGGAGCATAGGTGGCGCTATAACAGTTAAATAGGCTTCAAAAAACAACATTTCTATAGCAGTTAGCCTCAAATTGCTAAAAAAAATTATGCTCATATATTTTCACAAACACTAGCACTAGGCAATGTAACAGTTATAAAGCTTAAAAACAATACATCTGTCTTTAATGCCATGAAATTGCAACTATAACCACTAGATGTCAGTAGAAGACCACTAATGGGTCATTGAAATGAGTAGAACAGTGTTTTCATGGTTTGTTTTCAATTAATTTCAATTCATGCATAGACTAAATCACTGTCATAACATTTCAAGTCACATTTAGTCAAAGTTTAACACTTCATTTGTACAGATGTATCATATTTGACAATAATACAAGATTATGATTACAGTGGAACCTGAAAATGATGTATAAAATCTTAAAAAGACAAGACTTGAACTAAACATTTTGTCACCTACCATTTATTACAGAAATCTCTTATGTGCAACAAAATGTGTGTGTGTGTGTGTGTGTGTAGTAATGCTTAATGAACATTAATATAACAGTTTAACTATTTAATTTCTGTGTTTGTGTGTTTGTGAGCGTTTTCTCCATCATGGATGTGTTTTTACTGTGTTAGCCATATATTTTGCATTGCACTACATCTTAAATCCAGACAACCTTATTTGCTCGAACCCCGGTAATTGCTGCTAGCAGCTATATTTAGGGGTTCGAGCGCGTAGCGCTGAAACCCTATTGTAATTGTTAGGATTTTTAGGGGTTCGAGCGCGTAGCGCTGAAACCCTATTGTAATTGTTAGGATTTTTTTTATTATTATTATTATTATTCTTCCCTAAAACTGAATGTGCAGCCCAAACCGTAAGGCCTAGAGAGCTGAAACTTGGTCGGATGGTAGTAGTCCCCCTCGCTACTCAGATACAAAGACTCAGCCAAATTGGCCTATAGGTGGCGCTACAGCGATCAAAAACGCGAAAGTGCTCATAACTCCTAAACCGCTTGTCGTAGACTCAAAAATTTTACATTTTTGGAATCCTTGGGTCAATACAAATTGAAAACCCCCCCCTGTGATTTGGGGTCCTGGAGGCCCCGTTTTTTCCGCAAATGTTAATGATGTCCGAAACCTACTTTTGCGAACTAGTCCTAGGTTTTTCGCCGGATCGAAACCAAACCACTGCCGAAATATTCTCTGGACAGTGAATACCAATAATTATCAAAAAAATGTCAAAATTCGACTCATCATTGCGAAAGGGCCCCAAAAAGTTTGTCAGGTGGAGGGCCATTTTTACTAAAATGGCTATAACTCATGAACCAAATGAGATATCTTCACCAAACTTGGGAAACGTATGTATAAGCTCAATCTTTGGTCAAATAAAAAAAAATTGCACAGTTCTACCACTTGGTGGCGCTATAAGCCTGAAAAAACATAAAAATGACTATAACTATGCAATCGTTGGTCCGATTGACTTGAAAATTAGTATGCAGTGTCTCTGTCCAATGTGCCATAAGGGTCTATGAGGACATTGGCGTATCTCAAAAAACATGGCCGCCATTGGCCAATGAAGTTTGAGCACCTATTAGACAAGGTTAACGAAGGTCAATCGGAATGAAACTCATTGGGCATGTTCGACTCATGGCCCTAAAGGTCTGTAAGAATTTTGAAAGAAATCGGTCACTAGTTGGCACTAACGAGTTTTATGGCTCTGTAATCACGTGGTGTTTAACACATCCACACAATATGCATATCATTTGATAGAACTCCTCATGATGAAAAACTTTGCCTCAAGAACCATTGCTGTCAATCAAACCGTTCATTAATTATTCACAAATATGTGAAAAACCTACTTTTGCGAACTAGTCCTAGGTTTTTCGCTCAATCTCGATCAAACCACTGCAGCGCAGTTCTCCAGACTGTCTAGATCAATAATTATCAAAAAAATGTGGAATTTTGTCCTTTGGGTAGCTATAACGGGGTCATTTAGAAAAGGGGCGTGGCCACATATACCCAAAAGCCTATAAAACCTAAACAAAAACTCAAAACTTTACGAAAGTTGGTGAAAACATGTGTCAGATGACTCTTAAGAACCATGTAAAATTTCATGGAGATCGGACCATAGGTGGCGCTATGACAGTTAAAAAGGCTTCAACAACACGAAATTTCAAAAGTAAATTGCCTTAAATTGCTATAACATGCTCATATAATCACAGAAACACTAGAACTTCATACCATATGATAGATCTCCTCATGCTGAGCAACTTTGCCTCAAGAAGCACTGCTGTCAATCAAGTCGTTTATTACATATTCACAAATATGTGAAAAACCCACTTTTGCGAACTAGTCCTAGGTTATTCACTCGATCTCGATCAAACCACTGCAGCACAGTTCTCCAGACTCCCTAGATCAAAAATTATCAAAAAGAAGTTAAACTTTTGACTCACGGTCGCAAAGGGGTGCCAAAACGTTCGAAAGAGGAGGGGCCACTTTCACTAAAATGGCTATAACTTTGGAACAGAATGACATATCATCACCAAACTCGGAACACATATGTAAAAGTTCAGCCTTTGGTCAAATCCAAAAAATTGCGGAGCTTGACCACTTGGTGGCGCTATAATAGAGGAAAAACATAAAAATGGCTATAACTTTGCAACCGTCAGTCCAATCAACCTGAAAATTGGTATGCAGTGTCCCTGTCCAATGTGCCATAAGGGTCTATAAGGCCATTGGCGTATCTCAAAAAACATGGCCGCCATTGATCAATGAATTTTGAGCACCTATTAGACAAGGTTAACAGAGGTCGATCGGAACGAAACTCACTGGGCATGTTCGACTCATGGCCCTAAAGGTCTGTAAGAATTTTGAAACAAATCGGCCACTAGTTGGCGCTAACGAGTTTTATGGCTCTGTAATCACGTGGTGTTTCACAAATCCACACAATATGCATATCATTTGATAGATTTCCTCATGATGAACAGCTTTGCCTCAAGAACCATTGCTGTCAATCAAACCGTTCATTAATTATTCAACAATATGTCAAAAACCTACTTTGGCGAACTAGTCCTAGGTTTTTCGCTCAATCTCGATCAAACCACTGCAGTAATGTTCTCTGGACTCTCTAGATCAATAATTATCAAAAAAATGTTGAATTTTGTCCTTCGGTTAGCTGTAATGGGGCCATTTACAATAGGGGCGTGGCCACATATACTCAAAAGCTTATAAAACCAAAACGAAAACTCAAAACGTTACGAAAATTGGAGAAAACATGTGTCTGATGATTCTTAACAAGCATGCAAAGTTTCATGGAGATCGGAGCATAGCTGGTGCTATAACAGTTAAAAAGGCTTTAAAATCAAGATTTCTATGGTAAATTGCCTCAAATTGTTAAAAAATGCTCATCCATTCACACAAACACTAGATCTTACACTTATATCTGTATGATATATCCTCTCATTCTGAACAAATTTGCATACCACCTCAAAGGCCTTAAATGCTCGAACCCCGGTAATTGCTGCTTGCAGCTATATTTTTTATTATTATTATTATTATTCTTCCCTAAAACTGAATGTGCAGCCCAAACCGTAAGGCCTAGAGAGCTGAAACTTGGTCAGATGGTAGTAGTCCTCCTCGCTACTCAGATACAAAGACTCAGCCAAATCGGCCTATAGGTGGCGCTACAGCAATCAAAAACACGAAAGTGCTCATAACTCCTAAACCGCTTGCCGTAGACTCAAAAATTTTACATTTTTGGAATCCTTGGGTCAATACAAATTGAAAAATCCCCCTGTGATTTGGGGTCCTGGAGGCCCCGTTTTTCCGCAAATTTTAATTATGTCCAAAACCTACTTTTGCGAACTAGTCCTAGGTTTTTCGCCCGATCGGAACCAAACCACTGCTGAAATATTCTCTGGACAGTGAATACCAATAATTATCAAAAAAATTTCAAAATTCGACTCATCATTGCGAAAGGGCCCCAAAAAGTTTGTCAGGTGGAGGGCCATTTTTACTAAAATGGCTATAACTCATGAACCAAATGAGATATCTTCACCAAACTTGGGAAACTTATGTATGAGCTCAATCTTTGGTCAAATAAAAAAAAATTGCACAGTTATACCACTTGGTGGCGCTATAAGCCTGAAAAAACAGAAAAATGACTATAACTATGCAATCGTTGGTCCGATCGACTTGAAAATTGGTATGCAGTGTCTCTGTCCAATGTGCCATAAGGGTCTATGAGGACATTGGCGTATCTCAAAAAACATGGCCGCCATTGGCCAATGAAATTTGAGCACCTATTAGACAAGGTTAACGGAGGTCGATCGGAACGAAACTCACTGGGCATGTTCGACTCATGGCCCTAAAGGTCTGTAAGAATTTTGAAACAAATCGGCCACTAGTTGGCGCTAACGAGTTTTTTGCCTCTGTAATCACGTGGTGTTTCACACATCCACACAATATGCATATCATTTGATAGATCTCCTCATGATGAACAACTTTGGCTCAAGAACCATTGCTGTCAATCAAACCGTTCATTAATTATTCACAAATATGTGAAAAACCTACTTTTGCGAACTAGTCCTAGGTTTTTTGCTCAATCTCGATCAAACCACTGCAGTAATATTCTCTGGACACTCTAGATCAATAATTATCAAAAAAATGTTGAATTTTGTCCTTCGGTTAGCTATAACGGGGTCATTTAGAAAAGGGGCGTGGCCGCATATACCCAAAAGCTTATAAAACCTAAACAAAAACTCGAAACTTTACGAAAATTGGTGAGAACATGCGTCAGATGATTCTTAACAAGCCTGCAAAGTTTCGTGAAGATCAGACCATAGGTGGCGCTATAACAGTTAAAAAGGCTTCAAAAACACAACCTGTGTATAGTAAATGGTTTCAAATGGCTAAATAAATACTCATATATTCACATAAACACTAGATCTTCATATCATTTGATAGATCTCCTCATGGTGAACAACTTTGCCTCAAGAACCATTGCTGTCAATCAAACCGTTCATTAATTATTCACAAATATGTTAAAAACCTACTTTTGCGAACTAGTCCTAGGTTTTTCGCTTAATCTCGATCAAACCACTGCAGTAATATTCTCTGAACTCTCTAGATCAATAATTATCAAAAAAATGTTGAATTTTGTCCTTCGGTTAGCTATAACGGGGTCATTTACAACAGGGGTGTGGCCACATATACCCAAAAGCCTATCAATACTAAACAAAAACTCAAAACTTTACGAAAATTGGTGAAAACATGTGTCAGATGATTCTTAACAAGCATGCAAAGTTTCGTAAAGATCGGACCATAGGTGGCGCTATAAGAGTTAAAAAGGCTTCAAAAACACAAGCTGTGTATGGTAAATGGCAAATGACAAACTGTTCATTGCTTAAGTCTTTTAAAAACATATATTCATTTAAACAAAAAAAAAAAAAAACATTCAATAAAGGAGACAGTGTCTCACTTCATTAAGACTTGTTTGACTATTGAAATCTCCTGAATGAATGATTCAATGACATACTTTTTTTTTAAACGGGCAGTTGTCGCCACCTCCTGGCGGAAGAGGATAAGCGTTACAATAGATACACGTGTTAAAATACTTTCGTTTCGATCGCTACTGTAGACAATAAGTGTTTATACCCAAACTATAAACTTTTATCCCAGTACTTCTATTATTTAAATATCTGTAACACAGAAATAATGATTATAATGTGGTTGAAAAGACTGTTTGTGTTGTTCACATTTACTCCGATCTTCTGATTCATTAACATGGCAGCGACAAAACGTGTTTCTCACGCTCCACTGACACTGGCGATGTGAAACAGTCCTAATAGACATAGATAACTCATTGTCATTTAGGAATAAGATTGCATGGGTGTTTGAATCGACACCTCAATATTTTAAGGATTAATAGTGCAGCTCTAATGTAAACATGGCAAAATGTTGTGGGAGGATACTGTCACGAGATCTCGTGAAATCCGACTGGTCTCGTCACATCCCTACCATTTGAATAGCCACTTAATAATAAGATCATGATCTACTGTACCCGAGTCTATAAAACCTAAAAGAAAAGAAAAGTCAAATCATCATCATATGATTCTAAAAAAGCCTGCATTTTAAAGACATCACGCAAAAAAAGGCAATGTAACAGTTATAAAGCTCAAAAACTATGCATCGCTCTTTAAAATGTCATGAAATTACAACTATAACCACTAGATGGCAGTAGAAGACCACTAATGGCTCATTGAAATGAACAGCGCTATTCACAGATTTTCCATTCATTTCAATTCATGCAAAGACTAAATCACTGTTATAACATTTCAGATCACATTTAGTCAAAGTTTAACACTTCATTTAAACACATATATCATATTTGACAATAATACAAGATTATGATTACAGTGAAACCTGAAAACTATATATAAAATCTTAAAAAGACTTGCATTTTGTCACCTACCATTTAATACACAAATCTCTTATGTGCAACAAAATGTGTGTGTGTGTGTGTGTGTAATAATGCTTGATGAACTTTAATATAATAGTTTAACTATTTCATATTCTGTGTTTGTGATTGTATTGTCCATCATAGATGTGCTGTAGTGTTAGCCATATATTTTGGGTTGGACTACATCCTAAAACCATAGCAACCATAGCATCAGATCATAGGTGGCGCTATAACAGTTAAAAAGGCTTCAAAAACACAACATTTCTATTGTAATTGGCCTCGAATTACTAAAAAATGCTCATTTTTTCACAAAAACACTAGATCTTCATACCATATGATAGATCTCCTCATTCTCAACAATTTTTTGACCATTGCTGTCAATCCAACTGTTCTTTAAATATGTTCTTTAAATCTACTGTACCCAAAAGCCTAACATTTTTACAAGAAAGCTTGCAACATCTCAAAACTGTGACAAAAATGACAAATACTCCCATTCTAAACAAATATGCAAAATTTAAGAGAGACTGGGCAAAAATAACACTATAATAGTTATGATGTTTAACATCTCAGTGTTTGTATGAGACATTGCATGAAATTGCAATAATAACCACTAGATGTCAGTGGAAGACCACTAATGGGCTTATTCAGCTGACTACAAATTGCTTTTAATAGGTTTGATGATCGATTAACACTTATAAAATCACTGTTATAACATTTAAAATCACATTTAGGCAAAGCTTACAATTTTGTTCATACAGACATATCAGTTTTTTACAATTATGCCACATTATGATTACAGTGAAATCTGAAAAAGACACAAACTGTTACAAAGAGAATACTTGCAAGTAAAAGTGTTGGCCCATATCATTTATTTCAAATATCTGTACAAGAAAATGTGTATGCATGTATGTCTCTGTGTGTGTAAACATGTTTATTCAGTATTAATATATTAGTTTAAACTTTTCGTTTCTGTGTGTGTATTTTTGTGAGCATGTTCTCCATTTTGGATGTGTTTTACTGTCAGCCATGAATCCAGGTTGGCCTAGACCCTAAGCATACCACTTTAAAGACCTTAAAATGCTCGAACCCCGATAATTGCTGCTTGCAGCTATATTTTTTATTATTATTATTATTCCGCGCTAAAACTGATCGTGCAGCCCAAACCGTAAGGCCTAGAGAGCTGAAACTTGGTCAGAAGGTAGTAGTCCTCCTCGCTACTCAGGCGCAAAGAACCGGCCCAATCGGCCCAAAGGTGGCGCTACAGCGCAAAAAACTAACTTTTTTCGCATTTTTGGCCGTAGCTCGTACATTTTTTGTCGTAGACTCAAAAACTTTACATCGTTGTGATCCTTGGGTCAATACGCACAAAAGTGTATTGCAGCAGATTTTTCGTACGAAGCCCGGTTTTTCCGCAAAATGGCCGAATGTCCGAAACCTACTTTTGCGAACTAGTCCTAGGTTTTTCGCCCGATCGGAACCGAACCAGTGCAGAAATGTTCTCTGGACACTGAATATCAATAATTATCAAAAAAAAGTTGAAATTTTGACTCACGGTCGAATAGGAATGCCAAAACGTTCTATGCTAATGTTAGCAAATTCTTACATTTGGCTATAACTTTTGAATGGAATGAGATATCTTCACCAAACTCGGTACACATGTGTATAAGCTCAATCTTTGGTCAAATAACAAAAATTGCACAGCTCTGCCACTTGGTGGCGCTATAAGCCTGAAAAAACATGAAAATGACTATAACTATGCAATTGTTAGTCCGATCGACTTGAAAATTGGTATGCAGTGTCTTTGTCCAATGGGCCATAAGGGTCTATGAGGACATTGGCGTATCTCAAAAAACATGGCTGCCATCGGCCAATGAAATTTGAGCACCTATTAGACATGGTTAACGGAGGCCGATCGGAATGAAACTCACTGGGCATGTTCGACTCATGGCCCTAAAGGTCTGTAAGAATTTTGAAAGAAATCGGCCACTAGTTGGCGCTAACGACTTCTATGGCTCTGTAATCACGTGGTGTTTCACACATCCACACAATATGCATATCATTTGATAGATCTCCTCCTAATGAGCAACTTTGCCTTAAGAACCATTGCTGTCAATCAAACCGTTCATTAATTATTCACAAATATGTGAAAAACCTACTTTTGCGAACTAGTCCCAGGTTTTTTGGTCCATCTCGAAAAAACCACTGCAGTAACATTCGCTGGACTCTCTAGATTAATAATTATCAAAAAAATGTGGAATTTTGTCTTTTGGGTAGCTATAATGGGGTCATTTACAAAAGCGGTGTGGTCAAGTGCATGCAAAAGCCTATATCTTCAAAGTAAAAATTCAAAACTTCACAAACCTTGGTGAGCACATGTGTCTTATGATGCTAAACAGGCATGCAAAGTTTCATGGAGATCGGACCATAGCTGGTGCTTTAACAGTTAAAAAGGCTTCATAAAACACAAAATTTCTATGGTAATTGGCCTCAAATTGTTAAAAAATGCTCATATATTCACACAAACACTAGATCTCCATATCATATATAGATCTTCTCATTCTGAACAACTTTGTCTCTAGGAGCATTGCTGTCAATACAACTGTTCTTTAAATATTTGATATTATTCATAAAACCTATTTTTGTGAACTACTCCTAGATTTTTGACTCAAAATCAATAAATCCACTGTAGTAACATTTTCTGGGCTCTCTAGATAAATTATTATCAAAAAAAATGTTAAACATTTGCATTTGGGCAGTGATAACAGGGCCACTTAATAAGATGATCATGATCTGCTGTACCCAAAAGTCTATAAAACCTAAAAGAAAACAAAACCTCACAAACCTTAGTAAAACCATCATCACATGTTTGTAAATAAGCATACGTTTTATGGGCATCGGGCAAGAAAAGGCAATGTAACAGTTATAAAGCTTAAAAACAATGCATCTCTCTCTAAAACGCCATGAAATTGCAACTATAACCACTAGATGGCAGTAGAAGACCACTAATGGGTCACTGAAATTATTAGAACAGTGCATTTTCATGGTTTGTTTTCAATTCATTTCAATTCAGGCATAGACTAAATGCCTGTTATAACATTTCAAATCACATTTAGTCAAAGGTCAACACTTCATTTATACAGATACATCATATTTGACAATAATACAAGATTATGATTACAGTGAAACCTGAAAATGATATATAAAATCATAAAAAGACCTGAACTAAACATTTTGTCACCTACCATTTATTACACAAATCTCTTATGTGCAACAAAATGTGTGTGTGTGTGTGTAGTAATGCTTAATGAATATCAATATAACACAAAATTTCTATGATAATTGGCTTTAAACTGCTAAAAAAAAAAAAATAATAATAATAATAAAAAATGCTCAATTATTCACACAAACACTAGATCTTCATATGATATGATATGTCTCCTCATTCTGAACAACTTTGTCTCTAGGACCACTGCTGTCAATCCAACTGTTTAATTATTTGATATTATTTATAAAACCTATTTTTTTTTAACTAGTATTAAGTTTTTGACTCAATATCAATAAATCCACTGCAGTAACATGCTCTTGGCTCTCTAGATAAATTATTATCAAAAAAATATTGAACATTTGCATTTGGACAGCGATAACACGGCCACTTAATAAGATGATCATGATCTACTGTACCCAATAGTCTATAAAACCTAAAAGAAAACAAAACTTCACAAACCTAAGTAAAATCATCATCATATGATTTTAAACAAGCAGACATTTTATAGACATTAGGCAAAAAAGGCAATGTAACAGTTATAAAGCTTAAAAACAAAGCATTTCTCTAAAACGCCATGAAATTGCAACTATAACCACTAGATGGCAGTAGAAGACCACTAATGGGTCACTGAAATGACTAGAACAGTGCATTTTCATAGTTTCAAGCTTTGATTTCATACAAAGATGATACTAAATCACTGTTATAACATTTCAAATAACATTTAGTCAAAGTTTACCACTTCATTTATACAGATCTATTACATTTGACAATTATGCAAGATTATGATTACAGTGCAATCTGAAAATGACATATAAACTCTTAAAAACACAAGACTTACAGTAAGCATTTTGTCACCTACTATATATGACAGAAATTTCTTATGTGCAACAAAATGTGTGTCTGTGTGTGTGTGTAATAATGCTTAATGAACATTAATATAACAGTTTAACTATTTCATTTCTGTGTTTGTGTTCTCCATCATAGATGTGCTTTAGTTTTAGCCATATTTTGGGTTGGACTACATCCTAAAACCATAGCAACCGTAGCATCGGACCAGAGGTGGCACTATAACAGTTAAAAAGGCTTCAAAAAACACAACATTTTTTATTGTAATTGGCACCGAATTGCCCATTTATTCACACAAACACTAGATCTTCATACCATATGAAAGATCTCCTCATTCTCAACAATTTTGTCTCTAGGACCATTGCTGTCAATCCAACTGTTCTTTAAATATGTTCTTTAAATCTACTGTACCCAAAAGCCTAAAATTTTTAAAAGGAAGCTTGCAATTTCTCAAAACTGTGTAAAATGACAAATAATCTCATTCTAAACAAATATGCAAAATTGAAGAGAGATTGGGCAAAAATAACACTATAATAGTTATGATGTTTAAAATCTCAGTGTTTGTATGAGACATTGCATGAAATTGCAATAATAACCACTAGATGCCAGTAGAAGACCACTAATGGGCTTATTCAGCTGAACACAACTACTTGTAATAGGTTTCATGATGGATTAACGCTTATAAAATCACTGTTATACCATTTAAAATCACATTTAGTCAAAGCTTATAAGTTTGTTCATACAGACACATCAGTTTTTTACAATTATGCCACATTATGATTACAGAGAAATCTGAAAAAGACACAAACTGTTACAAAGACAAAACTTGCAAGTAAAAGTGTTGGCCCATATCATTTATTTCAAATATCTATATCTACAAGAAAATGTGTGTGCATGTATGTCTCTGTGTGTGTGTAAACATGTTTATTCAGTATTAATATATCAGTTTAAACTTTTCGTTTCTGTGTGTGTATTTCTGTGAACATATTCTCCATTTTGGATGTGTTTTACTGTCAGCCATGAATCCAGGTTGGCCTAGACCCTAACCATACCACCTTAAAGACCTTAACAATGCTCGAACCCCGGTAATTGCTGCTTGCAGCTATATTTATTATTATTATTATTATTCTTCCCTAGAACTGATCGTGCAGCCCAAACCGTAAGGCCTAGAGAGCTGAAACTTGGTCAGAAGGTAGTAGTCCTCCTCGCTACTCAGGCGCAAAGAACCGGCCAAATCGGCCCAAAGGTGGCGCTACAGCGCAAAAAACTAACTTTTTTCGCATTTTTGGCTGTAGCTCGTACATTTTTTGTCGTAGACTCAAAAACTTTACATCGTTGCGATCCTTGGGTCAATACGCACAAAAGTGTATTGCAGCAGATTTTTCGTACGAAGCCCGGTTTTTCCGCAAAATGGCCGAATGTCCGAAACCTACTTTTACGAACTAGTCCTAGGTTTTTCGCCCGATCGGAACCAAACCAGTGCAGAAATGTTCTCTGGACACTGAATATCAATAATTATCAAAAAAAAGTTGAAATTTTGACTCACGGTCGAATAGGAATGCCAAAACGTTCTATGCTAACTTTAGCAAATTCTTACATTTTGCTATAACTTTTGAATGGAATGAGATATCTTCACCAAACTCGGTACACATGTGTATAAGCTCAATCTTTGGTCAAATAACAAAAATTGCATAGTTCTGCCACTTGGTGGTGCTATAAGCCTGAAAAAACATGAAAATGACTATAACTATGCAATAGTTGGTCCGATCGACCTAAAAATTGGTATGCAGTATCTCTGTCCAATGTGCCATAAGGGTCTATGAGAACATTTGCGTATCTCAAAAAACATGGCCGTCATCGACCAATGAAGTTTGAGCACCTATTAGACAAGGTTAACGGAGGCCGATCGGAACGAAACTCACTGGGCATATTCGACTCGTGGCCCTAAAGGTCTGTAAGTATTTTGAAAGAAATCGGCCACTAGTTGGCGCTAACGAGTTTTTTGCCTCTCTAACGTGCCTCACTCACGTGGTGTTTCACACATCCTCACAATATGCATATCATTTGATAGATCTCCACATGCTGAGCAACTTTGCCTCAAGAACCATTGCTGTCAATCAAATCATTCATTAATTATTCACAAATATGTGAAAAACCTACTTTTGCGAACTAGTCCTAGGTTTTTCGCTCAATCTCGATCAAACCACTGCAGCGCAGTTCTCCAGACTCTCTAGATCAATAATTATCAAAAAAATGTGGAATTTTGTCCTTTGGGTAGCTATAACGGGGTCATTTAGAAAAGGGGCGTGGCCACATATACCCAAAAGCCTATAAAACCTAAACAAAAACTCAAAACTTTACAAAAGTTGGAGAAAACATGTGTGAGATGACTCTTAACAAGCATGTAAAATTTCATGGAGATCGGACCATAGGTGGCGCTATGACAGTTAAAATGCCTTCAGAAACAAAAAATTGCAAAAGTAAACTGACTTAAATTGCTATAACATGCTCATATAATCACAGAAACACTAGAACTTCATACCATATGATAGATCTCCTCATGCTGAGCAATTTTGCCTCAAGAACCATTGCTGTCAATCAAATCGTTTATTACATATTCACAAATATGTGAAAAACCTACTTTTGCAAACTAGTCCTAGGTTATTCACTCAATCTCGATCAAACCACTGCAGCACAGTTCTCCAGACTCCCTAGATCAATAATTATCAAAAAAAAGTTAAACTTTTGACTCACGGTCGCAAAGGGGCGCCAAAACGTTCAAAAGAGGCGGGGCCACTTTCACTAAAATGGCTATAACTTTGGAACAGAATGACATATCATCACCAAACTCAGAACACATATGTAAAATCTCAATCTGTGGTGAAATAAAAAAAAATACGTAGCTTGACCACTTGGTGGCGCCATAAGAGCAAAAAACTTAAAAATGGCTATAACTACACAACCGTCAGTCCAATCGACCTGAAAATAGGTATGCAGTGTCTCTGTCCAATGTGCCATAAGAGTCTATGAGAACATTTGCGTATCTCAAAAAACATGGCCGTCATCGACCAATGAAGTTTGAGCACCTATTAGACAAGGTTAACGGAGGCCGATCGGAACAAAACTTACTGGGCATGTTCGACTCATGGCTCTAAAGGTCTGTAAGAATTTTGAAACAAATCGGCCACTAGTTGGCGCTAACGAGTTATATGGCTCTGTAATCACGTGGTGTTTCACAAATTTCGCTCAATCTCGATCAAACCACTGCAGTAATATTCTCTGGACTCTCTAGATCAATAATTATCAAAAAAATGTTGAATTTTGTCCTTCGGTTAGCTGTAATGCGGCCATTTACAATAGGGGCGTTGCCACATATACCCAAAAGCCTATCAAACCTAAACAAAAACTCAAAACTTTACAAAAATTGGTGAGAACATGTATCAGATGATTCTTAACAAGCATGCAAAGTTTCGTGAAGATCGGACCATAGCTGGCGTTATAACAGTTAAAAAGGCTTCAAAAACACAAGCTGTGTATGGTAAATGGCTTGAAATGGCTAAATAAATGCTCATATATTCACACAAACAATAGATCTTCATATCATTTGATAGATCTCCTAATGATGAACAACTTTGACTCTTGGACCATTAATGTCAATCCAACTGTTCTTTAAATATTTCATATTATTTAAAAAACCTACTTTTGTGAACTAGTTCTAGGTGTTTAACTCAAAATCAATAAAACCACTGCAGTAAAATTGCCTGGACTCTCTAGATAAACATTTATCAAAAAAAAAAAAGTTAAATATTTGCATTTAGATTTAGCCATTTAGCCATTTAGTAGGGGTGTGACGAGACACTAATCCCATGAGACGAGACGAGACGAGACACTCGAGACACTCGAGACGAGATTGAGTTCACGAGAACGAGACGAGACGAGATTTTTAAACTTTTCTTAAGAAATCCTCAATGATGAAATATATAGGGAAAATAGTCTTTTATTCAACTGAAAAACACAAAATGCAAAAAAATTAAGGTGCATTTTGAACTTTATGAAATTAAACTTCAATTTTAATGAATAATATGCAGTAATAAACAACATTTAAACAAGAGCTTCATGATTCTGGATAAATTGAGAATCCTAGTTGTTTTTTATAAATTGGAGATTATGATTCTCTCACGATTCTGGAGAAAAAAAGATTAAGAAAGTAAACAAAATAACAATTTACTAGTGGTTCTGACAAACTGTTCATTGCTTAAGACTTTTAAAAACATATATTCATTTAAACAAAATAAAAAAAAAACATTCAATAAAGGAGACAGTGTCTCACTTCATTAAGACTTGTTTGACTATTGAAATCTCCTGAATGAATTATTTAATGACATACTTTTTTTTAAACGGGCAGTTGTCGCCACCTCCTGGCGGAAGAGGATAAGCGTTACACGTGTTAAAATACTTTCGTTTAGATCGCTACTGTAGACAGTAAGTGTTTATACCCAAACTATAAACTTTTATCCCAGTACTTCTATTATTTAAATATCTGTAACACAGAAATAATAATTATAATGTGGTTGAAAAGACTGTTTGTGTTGTTCTTTCTGCTTTCACATTTACTCCGACCTTCTAATTCATTAATATGGGCAGCGACAAAACCTGCTTCTCACGCTCCACTGACACTGGCGATGTGAAACAGTCCTAATAGACATAGATAACTCGTTGTCATTTAGGAATAAGATCGCGTGGGTGTTTGAATGGACACCTCAATATTTGAAGGATTAATAGTGCAGCTCTAATGTAAACATGGCAAAATGTTGTGGGAGGATACTGTCACGAGATCTCGCGAAATCCGACTGGTCTCGTCACATCCCTACCATTTAGATAGCCACTTAATAATAAGATCACGATCTACTGTACCCGAGTCTATAAAACCTAGAAGAAAAGACAATTTCACAAACCTAAGTGAAATCATTATCATATGATTCTAAACAAGCATACAATTTTATCAACATAAGGCAAAAAAGGCAATGTTACAGTTATAAACTTAAAACAAGGCATCGTTTTTTAAAACGCCATGAAATTACAATTTTAACCACTAGATGGCAGTAGAAGACCACTAATGCATCATTAAACAGACTACAACAGTGCATTTCATGGCTTGTTTTCAATTAATTTCAATTTATGCATAAACTAAATCACTGTTACAACATTTCAAATCACATTTAGTCAAAGTTTAACACTTAAATTATACAGATATATCATATTTGACAATAATACAAGATTATGATTACAGTGAAACCTGAAAATGATATATAAAATCTTAAACATTTTGTCACCTACCATTTAATACACAAATCTCTTATGTGCAACAAAATGTGTGTGTGTGTGTATTAATGCTTAATGAACATAACATAATATAACAGTTTAACCATTTAATTTCTGTGTTTGTGTGTTTGTGACTGTATTCTCCATCATGGATGTGTTTTATTGTGTTAGCCATATATTTTGCGTTGGACTACATCTTAAATTCACACAACCTTTCATGATGCTAAACAGGCATGCAAAGTTTCATGAAGATCAGACCATAAGGTGGCGCTATAACAGTTAAAAAGGTTTCAAAAAACACAACATTTCTATAGCAATTGGCCTCAAATTGCTAAAAAAAATGCTCATATATTTTCACAAACACTAGCTCTTCATATCATATAATAGATCTCCTCATTCTGAACAATTTTGTCTCTAGGACCATTGCTGTCAATCCAACTGTTCTTTAAATATTTGATATTATTCATAAAACCTATTTTTTGAACTAGTCGTAGATTTTTGACTCAAAATCAATAACACCACTGCAGTAACATTCTCTGGACTCCCTAGATAAATTATCAAAAAATGTTGAACATTTGCATTTGGACAGCGATAACAGGGCCATTTAAAAATATGATCATGAATCGCTGAACCCAGAAGTCTATAAAACCTAAAAGAAAAAAAAAATTCACAAACCTAAGTAAAATCATCATCATATTATTTTAAACAAGTATACATTTTATAGACATTAGGCAAAAAAGGCAATGTAACAGTTATAAAGCTTAAAAACAATGGATCTGTCTTTAACGCCATTAAATTGCAACTATAACCACTAGATGGCAGTAGAAGACCACTAATGGGTCATTGAAATGAGTAGAACAGTGTTTTTCATGGTTTTTCAATTAATTTCAATTCATGCATAGACTAAATCACTGTCATAACATTTCAAGTCACATTTAGTCAAAGTTTAACACTTCATTTATACAGATGTATCATATTTGACAATAATACAAGATTATGATTACAGCGAAACCTGAAAATTATGTATAAAATCCTAAAAAGACAAGACTTGCACTAAACATTTTGTCACCTACCATTTATTACAGAAATCTCTTATGTGCAACAAAATGTGTGTGTGTGTGTGTGTGTAGTAATGCTTAATGAACATTAATATAACAGTTTAACTATTTAAATTCTGTGTTTGTGTGTTTGAGAGTGTGTTCTCCATCATGGATGTGTTTTAGTGTGTGTTTAGCCATATATTTTGCGTTGGACTACATCTTAAATCCTCACAACCTCAAAGGCCTTAACAATGCTCGAACCCCGGTAATTGCTGCTTGCAGCTATATTTTTTATTATTATTATTATTCCGCGCTAAAACTGATCGTGCAGCCCAAACCGTAAGGCCTAGAGAGCTGAAACTTGGTCAGAAGGTAGTAGTCCTCCTCGCTACTCAGGCGCAAAGAACCGGCCAAATCGGCCCAAAGGTGGCGCTACAGCGCAAAAAACTAACTTTTTTCGCATTTTTGGCCCTAGCTCGTACATTTTTTGTCGTAGACTCAAAAACTTTACATCGTTGCGATCCTTGGGTCAATACGCACAAAAGTGCACTGGCACAGATTTTTCGTACGAAGCCCGGTTTTTCCGCAAAATGGCGTTATGTCCGAAACCTACTTTTACGAACTAGTCCTAGGTTTTTCGCCCGATCGGAACCAAACCAGTGCAGAAATGTTCTCTGGACACTGAATATCAATAATTATCAAAAAAAAGTTGAAATTTTGACTCACGGTCGAATAGGAATGCCAAAATGTTCTATGCTAATGTTAGCAAATTCTTACATTTGGCTATAACTTTTGAATGGAATGAGATATCTTCACCAAACTCGGTACACATGTGTATAAGCTCAATCTTTGGTCAAATAACAAAAATTGCACAGCTCTGCCACTTGGGGGCGCTATAAGGTGGAAAAAACATAAAAATGACTTTAGCTATGCAATCGTTGGTCCGATCGACCTGAAAATTGGTATGCAGTGTCTCTGTCCAATGTGCCATAAGGGTCTATGAGGACATTGGCGTATCTCAAAAAACATGGCCGCCATCGGCCAATGAAGTTTGAGCACCCATTAGACAAGGTTAACGGAGGTCGATCGGAACGAAACTCACTGGGCATGTTCAACTCATGGCCCTAAAGGTCTGTAAGAATTTTGAAAGAAATCGGCCACTAGTTGGCGCTAACGAGTTTTTTGGCTCTGTAATCACGTGGTGTTTTACACATCCACACAATATGCATACCATTTGATAGATCTCCTCATGATGAACAACTTTGCCTCAAGAACCATTGCTGTCAATCAAATCGTTCATTAAATATTCACAAATATGTGAAAAACCTACTTTTGCGAACTAGTCCTAGGTTTTTTGCTCAATCTCGATCAAACCAATGCAGTAACATTCTCTGGACTCTCTAGATCAATAATTATCAAAAAAATTTTGAATTTTGTCCTTCGGTTAGCTATAACCAGGTTAATTTACAAAAGGGGTGTGGCCACATATACCCAAAAGCCTATAAAACCAAAACGAAAACTCAAAACTTTACGAAAATTGGTGAAAAAATGTGTCAGATGATTCTTAACAAGCATGCAAAGTTTCATGGAGATCGGAGCATAGGTGGCGCTATAACAGCTAAAAAGGCTTCAAAAACAAAATTTCTATGGTAAATGGCCTCAGATTGTTAAAAAATGCTCATCTATTCACACAAACACAAGATCTTACACTTACATTTGTATGATATATCCCCTCATTCTGAGCAACTTTGCATACCACCTAAAAGGCCTTAATGCTCGAACCCCGGTAATTGCTGCTTGCAGCTATATTTTATTCTGTTGTTAGTTTTATCTAGATTTATTGTACATTTTATCATAGTTTTATGTAATTTATTGAAGCACCACTGCATATGGTGGATAAAGCTTTAATTTAAAAAAAAATCATGTTAAATCAACAAGGTAACATGGCATAAAAAGCATAAAAACAACATAAAAAAATCATGTTCATTTGACAAACACAAGTTACGTAACATAAACAGAGATAAATTATGTTCAGAGAACATAATAAAAATACATGCAACCGATGTACATATTTTTTTTATGTTAATCCAACAGATTTTTTTTTTCAGTGCACATTTCAAAAACTGCGTCATTATTTCTACTCGAAAGCATAATGCCACATAGACATCAAAACTACCTTTACCAACTGTAAAATCACGAACTAGACATTCTCAACAGAAAAAAAGTCTCACCAAAGAAAGAAATAGATTAGTCCTCCTGTCCGCCCTCTCCTGTTTTACACTATCCCGTTGTCGCGAATAGGGTATAACTGCAATCTGCCTTGGAAATCTCCAAATGGAGCGAAAAAAAAAAACGGGGTGGGCGCATCGGCGGAGCGTGTGTAAGGCTGACTTGGGGCAAAAAATGCCACTAAATTGGACAAAAATGCCCCTGCACAAACAAATTAAATCTATTACGTCTGCTGCTAACAATGTGAAAATGAAAATCTGCTCATGTTGCACCGTAATTCTTTTTAGGCATTTTTACAGTGTTGCGCATTATAACCAACCACACACGATTCTGTTGCGCTTAGGAATGCAATGGCCAATCAGAGGCGTCCAGATGAGTCATCGCTGAAACTTATCAGTTTTGTTGAGTGCGTGCAACTCTTGAATTCTCTCATCATAAACAACAAAGCGCAGATGTACTTCCAGTGTAAGTAAGAGACTCATTTCACAGTGTAGACAGCTTCAGTGATTATAACTATACTTTTTTTTTTTTTTTTTGTTTTTTTTTGTTTTTAGAGTGCTTAAACTTACGATCTGTGGAGAAATCCAAAGATTACCTTCTGTATATCTTTACATGATTTATAATATCACTTAAAATGCAACTAAGATCTATGTTGTTAGTATTACTATACTATACATGTTAATTGAGCCACACTGAAAAAAAAAAATCTGTTGGATTAACATAAAAAAAATATGTACATCGGTTGCGTGTATTTTTATTATGTTCTCTCAACATAATTTATCTCCGTTTATGTTACGTAACTTGTGTTTGTCAAATGAACATGATTTTTTTATGTTGTTTTTATGCTTTTTATGCCATGTTACCTTGTTGATTTAACATGATTTTTTTTTTTTTTTTTAATTAAAGCTTTGTCCACCATATGCAGTAGTGCTTCAATAAATTACATAAAACTATGATGTACAATAAATCCAGATAAAACTAATAACAAACTAATAAAAAAAACTTTGGTAAACTACAAGTATTACATTTTTAAATAAATAATAGCATTTTAGCAACCTTAATATTGTAGATTTTTAAGCAAGGCAATAAGCAAAAACATTTTTTGGAAATTTTTTTTTTTTTTTTAAATAGTACACAACAATCCATACAGATTACAAATTTACAGAGAAGCATGTGACATAGCTCATTTGCTTGAAATGCATCTGTTAAAAAATAATATAACCCCATAAAAAAGCAAAATCCAAAAAAAATAAAAAAAAAATAAAAAAGTACACTACTTTGCTTAACGTAATACAATATTACACAATAAGAACAATAACAGCATAAATAAAGTAATAAAAAATGTCTACATTTTTTTAAGAAGGACTTTGAAAGTGTGCTGATTTTAAGGATTCACCATTATACTCCTCAGCAGAACAAAGAAATTCATACAGGTTTTGAACAACTTGAGGGTATGTAAATGATACCAGAATTTTCATTTTCAGAATTTTCAGTGGTTGAGTGAATGATCCCAGTTAGATGGGCAACTGAATTTTGCAGTAGCTAATGCCAAGTTATCCAAATCAGTGTAAGATTATCTGGCCCTCATTGACGATCCTGATGTCCCCTGGTCTATCATGGGCATTGTCTCCTCGGTGCATCTTGGGATGAGGGCTTCATCTGCAGCCTGGAAAATGCACAGTTAAAAAATGAGATTCAGTACTACTCTGGAAATATCAAACTTAATTTCAATAATTTAGTAACATCAGTATTCTAAGAAATGTAAACTTGAATATAATAAGAACCAGTCATGGTCAACAAAGACTGATTACAGATAACTTTTAGACCTCATTTCTAGGATTGTGAATGGTAAATCAAGAAATACAATACTGTCTTCCTAAAACAAACTGTAAAATTATATAGCACACTTCGAATACGTACATGGATAATGGCAGAAATGTCCAAAGTGTGGATGTTTTGGATGTTTCGGTAACTCCAATCTCCAATCTCCAACTGCTACTGTGCACCCTTAATACACTGACACATTCAACGGACAGGGAGAGAGAAAAATAATAAATTAATATTAACATTTGCAACATCGTCAGACAAACAGATTTTAAAAGTAGCAAAAATGTGAGTTTCATACATACCATTAATGTAAAGGCTTTGGACTAACAGTGAAGTGGATGTCAATAAGTGCACTCGTCTGGTGAAATATCAGATATCTGTAAAACATCAGAAGTATGCATCAGTTTTAAAACAGTTATTATAATTAGGAGTATTGGATCATGCTTATCAAAAAACAAGAAGATGCACATCATTCAAAGCATTAATCAGAGATGTATGCATGTGAAACAAAACAAAAGTAAAAGTTTTTAATAATACTTACTACTACTAAACAGCATTCCAAAAAAAAAAAAAAAAAAAGAGAGAATAAGATGTCTTCACAGGACAGGAGAAACCAGACATCTGAACAGAAAGCATATTCAATGTTAATTTTCTTTACAACAACATGCATTGTACTGGCTTTCTGATTGTCTGTAATAGACTGCACTTTTTTCCACTCGTCCCCTGACTGCAGCTGCCTAACGTTACTCTCATCTACATTTCAGCTAACGTTAGCATCTCAAACGACCCCATCCTCTACACTGGATGCGGCACAGCGCGACAAATCCCCGACAGTTCAAGCTCTTCGAAACTGGCACTTTGTCGCGTAACGTTAACGCACACAGCTTCAAGCTGCTGCGGCACGACAAGGCAACGGTAACGTCCGGTGTACACGGTTCAGTTTCTCATCATTATTCTGACTCGTCTAGTCAACATACCGACATGCAAAGAAAAAGATTACAGGCATTTCAAATACTCAAACGGTGATATACACGACATTTTCAGAAGAGGCTAAGGCCAGTGTTAATGTTAGCTAATGTACAAACGCATAAACGTAACTTTAAAAAAACAATGTTGTTTGATATGACAAGTACATAAAACCTGAGTGAAAATATGCACATTCAAATACTGAATGGCTACTCTAAACTAAATTTTATTTTCAAGTTTTAATTAACTTACCTCAGTGCAGAGCTCAGATCCCATCCACAGCGAGAGACAAAATTGCGATGGGTGCGAATCGGTTTCCTTTGCAAAGGGGCGGGGTTTATAAAGAAAACATAACTACTTCATTTAGTTTCAACATGATTAATTCTATAAAATTGAACATGCTTACAGAATAAATACATGATACATGATTAAAATATGTTTAGATAAGAAGCATAAATGAATCATGTAAGAAATGCGAAATGCATATTTAAAAATTCAACAACCTCCCCATTGCCTTTTTTTCAGTGCAGTGGCATTTGAAACTTATGTATGTTTGGGTCAGGTGAATAAATGAAATATACTCATGAAATGAAATTAGAGTTTAGCTACTTGAACTCATGGTGTGTTTACAGATACACTATGTCTTTTTCCCTTAACAATTATGTAAATGTACAAATTACTTATTTATCAAAAATGTATTGCATTAACTTTTTTGAACTGAAATCTATTTGCTTTGTGAGACAGGCTGTATTGAGCTTCATAAAAATCAATTTCTCAATTCTGCACATACGTTTTCACAAGATTTTCACAAGATATTTTAATATTTTACATTTACACAGTTATCTTTCCATCAAATAAATAAAAACACTGGCTATAAAAAGATAAAATTAATAAATAGTTATGACTAATTAAAAAAAAGTTTTATTTGTTAATTAATCCAAATAATTCATAAAAATATACACTCTTAAAAATAAAGGTTCCAAAAGGGTGTTTTTGCAGTGATGCCATAGAAGAACCATTGTTGGTTCTCCAAAGAACCTTTTAGTGAACAATTCCTAAAAGAAGCATTTTGAAGAACATTTAAAAATCTAAACAACCTTTTTTGACTATAAAGAACTGTTTCTTCAAGGTTCTTCATAAAATCATTTCACGAGTTCACACTTACATATAATAAACTGAGTAAAGGTTATGCATGTTTGGTGTGCTGTCCGGGGGAGGGCTCCGAGCTCGGTAATCATTCCCGAGCCCGGGGCACTGCCCCCGGGGAAGAAATGGGCTGAAGGTGAGGAGTCGGGGTGGTGGAGGGGTGCTGCGAGACAAGAAAAATTACGGTAAGACTGCTTTGGTTATTTGTAGCGATTCTCTTGTGCTGACTCGATAGGGAGTGTGATTGCTGATGACGAATTGGCCGTGTTAATTATCTGTGCGTGCTCCTCCCGAAATTTGTTAATAAAACATTACTAAAGCCAATAAAGAACCCTTATTTTTTATTTATTTATTTATTTTTTTACCTTTATTTAGACTAAAGTAGTTTAAGTCTTTGGTTCTTTTAATTGTGATGATTTTGGCTCACATTTCACAAAAACCCACCAATTCAACTAATTAGAATACTTCAAAGGATCAATAAAAACATTTTTAGTGAATTGTTGGCCTTCTGGAAAGTATGTTAATTTACTGTATATGTACTCAATACTTGGTTGGGGCTCCTTTTGCTTTAATTACTGCCTCAATTCGGCATGGCATGGAAGTGATCAATCTGTAGCACTGTTGAGGTGGTATAGAAGCCCAGGTTTCTTTGACAGTGGCCTTCAGCTCATCTGCATTTTTTGGTCTCTTGTTTTTCATTTTCCTCTTGACAATACCCCATAGATTCTCTATGGGGTTCAGGTCTGGTGAGTTTGCTGGCCAGTCAAGCACACTAACACCATGGTTATTTAAACAACTTTTAGTGCTTTTGGCAGTGCGGGCAGGTGCCAAATCCTGCTGGAAAATGAAACCAGCACCTTTAAAAAGCTGGTCAGCAGAAGGAAGCATGAAGTGCTCTAAAGTTTCTTGGTAAACAGGTGCAGTGACTTTGGTTTTCAAAAAAAAAAAAACAAAAAAAAACTGTGGACCAACACCAGCAGATGACATTGCACCCCAAATCATCACAGACTGTGGAAACTTAACACTGGACTTCAAGCAACTTGGGCTGTGAGCTTCTCCACCCTTCCTCCAGACTCTAGGACCTTGGTTTCCAAATGAAATATAAAACTTGCTCTCATCTGAAAAGAGGACTTTGGACCACTGGGCAACTGTCCATTTCTTCTCCTTAGCCCAGGTAAGATGCCTCTGATGTTGTCTGTGGTTCAGGAGTGGCTTAACAAGAGGAATACGACAACTGTAGCCAAATTCCTTGACATGTCTGTGTGTGGTGGCTCTTGATGCCTTGACCCCAGCCTCAGTCCATCCCTTGTGTTCACCCAAATTCTTGCATCGATTTTGCTTGACAAGCCTCATTATAGATCTTCTAACAGATGCAGTCAGATTTAGATTTTTTATCTGTTGGTATTTGCTAGAATCCATGATGCCATGTATCTGAACAAGATGTCCAGGACCTCTGGCAGGAAAATAAGCCCACGACATTAAAGATCCAGCAGTATATTTAACCGTGGGCATGGGGTACTTTTTGTACCAAACCTATCTGGTGAGTTTGCTGCCAGAAAGCTCTTTTTTTAGTTTCATCTGACCACAGAAGCCAGTCCCATTTGAAATTTAAGTCATGTCTGACAACTGAATATGCTGGAGTTTGTTTTTGGATGAGCAAGGAGGATTTTTCTTAAAACCCTCCTGAACAACATGTGATGATGTAGGGGCTGTTTGAATTTTTTTTTAGTCTTTTGACCCCAAGACTCAACTAATCTCTGCAGTTCTCCTGCTGTGATCCTTGAAGAGTCTTTGGACACTTAAACTGTCCTCCTCACCATTCATTAGGACGATACAGACACACATCCTTTTCCAGGCAGATTTGTAACAACTTTAGTTGATTGGAATTCTTAATTATTGTACTAATGATGGAAATTGGGATTTTCAATGCTTTAGCTCTTTTCTTACAGCCACTTTCTATTTTGTTAAGCTCAACAATCTTGTTCTGCACATCAGAACTATATTATTTGGTTTTATTCCTTGTGATGGATGACTAAGGGAATTTGGCCTTTGTGCTCCTCATATTTATGATCCTGTGAAACAGGAAGTCATGGCTGGACAGTATCATACTCCTAGTCATTCTAGTGTGCTAAATAAATGCAAATATGAATGGGAATATACTTCAGAGATATTTTACTCATTATAATTTCTAAGGGTGCCAATAATTGTGCCCACCATGCATTGGAGAAAAACATTTATTTCATAACGTAAGTTTCCCTCCACTTTTAATTGTTTTACTTCAATGAAAGGGTTAGCATTTTGTGAATTTTTTTAATGTAAGATCAAAAAGATAAACAAAGCAGATTTATTTTCATAGCTGTCTTTGCTCCTATTTACCAAGGGTGTCAATAGTTTTTTTTATGACTTTGTCACATGACTAGACTGAAGAAGTCTTCTTATGGTGTGTTGTATATGGGTTGTGTCGTATTTTAAGTGTTTCTTCAACAGTTGAGTGTACAGTCAACATCCAGGCAAGTGTTTCATAAACTCAAAGAACTCAAAACAAAGCAAATTAAACATGTTAAGTATAATATGCATACACTTCAGTAGTAATATGTGACCCTGGATCACAAAACCAGTCATAAGGGTCAATTTTTCAAAACTGAGATTTATACATCATTTGAAAGCTGAATAAAAAAAGCTTTTCATTGATGTATGGTTTGTTAGGATGGGGCAATATTTGGTCGAGATAAAACTATTTGAAAATCTGGAATCTGAGGGTATATATTGAGAATATATTGAGAAAATCGCCTTTAAAGTTGTCCAAATAAAGTTCTTAACAATGTATATTACTAATCAAAAATTAAGTTTTCATATATTTACACTAGGAATTTTACAAAATATCTTCATGGAACATGATCTTTACTTAATATCCTAATGATTTTTGCCATAAAAGAAAAATCCATAATTTTGACCCATACAATGTATTTTTGGCTATTGCTACAAATACACCCCAGCGACTTAAGACTGGTTTTGTGGTCCAGGGTCACATATGTGATCTAATTGACCTAATTTCAATAGTTGAAAAATGCAGTTTCGTACATATACAAAGGGTATATTCTATAACCTATAAAAAATAAAATAAACAAATAAATAAAATCCAAAACATGAATAAAACCTTCTTATTGCACTTTGCAAAAAATTAAAATTCAGATAAATCCTGCATGTACTCACCTAGGCCCAGATATACAATGATGAACAATGATGTTAGAACCACAACTAATATGAGACCATATCTTTCCCGTCTTTTCGGCATGCGTGTGACATCTTTCACAGAGCTGACATTTTCTGTCTGTATTTTATTTCTAGCTGTACAACTGAAATAAAATGAACAATTGTATTTAATAACAGATGCAAATTCAAATACTAAGGGGAGTACAAATAACGATTGACCTACCCTGTCCATTTCAGACCTGATGGAGAATAAAACCCAAAAGTGCAGTCCACACATACTGTATCTGAAGTTTTTGTCCCTGTAAGTATACAGATTGAAAACCTCAGAAATTCTCCTTAAAATGCTGGGAAACCTATAGTGCAGACTTGGGGTCACTTGATGATCATATCACATACAGTAATTGACGGTTATTCAGTTCTTATCCTCTGGGAAGAACAGACTTGTGAGAGAAACTATTATTGATGGGAATAGCACCAAATGTGTGCATAACTCAAAGAAAATACACAGAACAGTATAAACCATGATTATATTTATTATGTTAGTTTCACAACAACTATGTAGACTTTAAATTTTTATATTAATAGTATAATTAAAAAGTTAAAATATAATAAAATAATTAACCAATAGTATTAATGTCAAAAACAAATATTTTTCAGATGTTTCCAATGTAGACAGACATTACAAAAAACCCAATTTTACTATCGCATATTATTTTAATATGTGCTTAATGATTAGTGATCCTACCAATATTGCACATTGGGCAGCATTCTCCAACAGCTGAGTTATATTTAGTCGGGCCACAAGCTTTTCCAAATAAAAGAACTTTACAGACAACTGTTAGAATAAGATCACTTAATTAACCACATCACTGAAAACAGTAATTATTTAATGAATAAGGCTATCTATATCTATTTCTATCTCTCTCTCTCTCTCTCTCTCTCTCTCTCTATATATATATACAATAGGCCTACCATTATTTTTTATATGCAGCCTAAAACTTAACTTATTGACTAGTTATTATTGGCATAGTTAAAATGGAAAGAATAGAGACTTTAATTTATAAATTTGTTTCATTTTATTTGTGTTGATGTACTGTAATATAATCTGTTGATGTAAATAATAATTTCAGCAATGTCTATTATTTCTTAAAATAAAATAAAATAAAATAAAATAAAATAAAATAAAATCAGTTGCAGAACCAAAAGTGCTATACATTTTTATGACCACTAGATGGCACACGGTACAACGTATTGAAAAAAAAAAGTTTCACTTTCGCATTCGCCATGAGCTATTCTAATTTACTTTAAAATGTTATATTTTGATTGTTTTGTTGCGTTTTGATTTTTCAAATGTCTTACCGAAAAGGAGGGCAACAAATCCCCAAAATATTGTTCTTATGTCGTTAATTGTGTAAATTATAATAATAATAAAAAACTCACTCTCTTTGTCGTTGTTTTTAAACTGCCATTATAGGCGTTTTTGAGCTTCAGCTTGCGTAGGCATATGCCGCGCCCATAAGAGCAACGCTAATATAGTCCTAACATTTAGGCTAGTACTTTTTTTCCTTGAAAATGTTGACAGGTTGAAAGTGAAGCGGAATACAAGTAAACAACTCGAATAACAATGGAACTGCAATTACAATAAACACAGCAGGCCGTTCAAGTTATAATATGAGAATTCACTCTTGACTTGCATTAATGAATTTTGCACATGACATAAAAACATGTTCAGCTGTCTCCTCTTTTCGACACAGTCCTGTTGAATGTTCTCCTATTATGCCATTAAGCATTAAGCACAAGCCTTTAAATGATTAAGTTTTTAAAATCACAAGAAATATAAACTACGTTCCAACTTTCACACATTCAAGTGAGTCCAACTTTTGACTGCCACTAGGTGGCCACAGGATATTATGTTTATTTGTTTTAGTGTCATAGATAAGTATCCAATATGTATTTTAATGAATTGATAGAAGTTTCTAGTGAGACACTGAATAGCTGGTTCAGGTGTTCAATAAGGGTGGAAGCTAAACTCTCCAGAACAGTGGCCCTTCAGGAACAGGACACCCCTGATGTAGATGTTCTTGCTGCTCTCCAACAGCAGTCTTTTTGAAGATCAACCCTGTTCCAACACACCAAGTCTGTAATTATCAAGTGTTTCTGAAAACCATAATTAGGTGATTCACATGCATTTGTTTAGGGTTGGAGCTTAACTTTGCAGGAAGATAGATCTCCAGGAACAGGTCTGGGCACACCTGCTCTTAAGTTACATTAGAAAATCCTTAAAAGCTTTTGAACATTTTGCATAGTGTGACATAGTAGTAACAGAAGAGTTACTACTTGAATCATTTCATGCCATTTTGTTTATTTGCTAAGTAAATGAAGAAGAATGAAAGTCGAGCAGATTGCAGATTGTAGTGGTTACACATGCTGTCTTATTCCCTCATCTGAACTGCAGAAGCCACTTCATCCCTCCATTCACAAGACAGACCGAATCCATGTATTGTTTCGATTCACACAATGGGACAAGAAGGAGCTGCTTAAATAAACCCCAGGGGAGAGTTGCCAACCTGCTGCCCTCAGAAACATCAACCAAAATATTATATTACTGCTAAAAAAGCAGGGAAGAAATGACTATTTAAGAATTCCACATAAAGCTCAGTTACTAAAGAACCGTCACACAACATCTCTTCACTCAATAGTTCAGTGCTTCAACTTCATCCAGTGTTAAGGACTGTGACAACCACACTGAACTGTGCTCAATAAGAACAGACTGTGGTAACATGACAAACAGCCACACAGATGCTGAAACATCACAGCAATTTCACTTTTTTTCAATCCTTGAGTGATTAGTGTTGTGTCTATCTTAGTTTGCAGTACAGTTTGCAGCTCTAAATGTCATCATACCTGTTTTGGTTATCCTTATATGATTTATGTACCTTCAACAATATTTTGAATATATGTTTTTCTATGGTTAAATTCATAGTGCAACAGTCTAAGTTTTAAAGTAAATAAATGCAGTTCAATGAATAAAATGCATGCACTTTTGGAAAATCCATTGTTGTGTAGATGAAAAAGTGAAATCTTTAAATGTATATTTTGCAACGGAACTACAGCTGCTCACTAACCAGTAAATATTTTTAATTGATTCTCCATGACCATTTTATTCGTATGATTAGGACACTGCAAGCATTTGTACAAGCATGTAGTGTGGTTAATATAGGCAAATTATTGTATGAAAAATTTCTGCAGTTCTGCAATACTTCATCATGATTTATGCTACAATAAAATGAGAATGCTTTTATAAAAAACTTTTGTTAAAAAAACATTTAAAAAAATACAAAAATACTTACAAAAAAGTTTCTGCGTGTAAAAACATTTGTTACACATGTACATTAGATTGAACTTGATCACACAAGCCAACCATAGCACCAAATGATTAATCATTAGCACATCGCTTAACACAGCGATGTTATTTCTTCAGAGAGTTTGCACTGCAATACAAACCTTGCTTTATCCTGGACAATAAAGACAACTAAAGACTACCCAGTAGCCTCATTCTGAAAATCAGTTAAATAATGTGACCTAGAGCTCGATGAATTTAAGTGATCTTGTTAAAGAACTTTAAACATCCAGAGAAACAGCTGTAGTTTTAAATACCAGCTCAAACTTGTTTCAGAGTTTCAGATGAGCAACAAAGAGTTGACCTAATGCTTTAACTGTACTGTATGTGGCCACTGTATAGTCTGCAAATTTTTCCTAAATATTTCAAGGCAGTTTTTGTTTGCTCCTGGAACATACAACAGACCACAACATTAGATAATTAGATATAGTGCACAGACATAAGGTGTAACACTACAGGACATAAAAAAATATAATCCTTAAAAAAGTGAACAAAAACATACAGAATTGGAATTCATGCTTAAAGAGCAGTCATCATAAACATAAAAATATATTTACAGCATAGCATATAAACAAAATATATTTATAGGACAGTTTTAACAGCATTGCCTTCATAACAGTAATGATCAATACAAATTGTACAAACTCTCTGACAACTGTTGATGCTCAAATAAGGTAAACTATTAAGAGGAATATTGTTACAATTTGAAACAGTACAAAGTGCTTATACGGAATAAAACTTATTTTTGTACAATTGAGGCTGATTTGTAAGCTGATATTTGTATATGCATCTGACCTTTTCCATTTTAGCTGTTTCATGAATTACTTTTTGCAGTGAAGACATTGACTTTGAAATACAACCTTGGTAAACAGTCATTGAAAAAAGTTTTGCATTATCTCTGTTCTCCCTACAGAAGTAGTTGGTCCTCTTGCAGTAGGTATTCCAAATGCAGTCTATTGATTGTTGTGTCAGGGATGAGTGGGTCTGTCAAACTAGTAAAAGCTTGCTGTTGTTAGTTTGTCCTCCTAGATATTATTACACTGGTTTGGTTGAATCTGTTCTCAATGTACTAGAAGAACTCAAGCTTCTCCACCACGTCAAGGTCACAGCACACGGAGAAGAATGCAATGTCTCACTATATAAGTGGGCCACTAGAGAACCACCAGATGGGGTGACAGATTCTTGGGAAACAACTTGTCCCTCACGGTGTTCCTCCCTATAAACAAACAGAATGTACATGTATTAGGTTTATTGTAACTTTGTCACCTGAATGACTAGACTGAGGAAAGTTATTACTTCTTGTGGTGTGATCTTGTACTTCTTGTGTTGTGATTGAGTTGTGCTGTATTCGTAGGGTTTGTTTCTTCAACAGGATGCTGTTGAGTGTAACACCAAACAACATCAGTCAAATCAAACTTATCCAGGCAAATCATAAAGACTTTTATGAACTCAAAGAACTCATAATTGAGCAAATTATTTTGAAAGAATTAAACATGTTAATTATAATATACATAGTTTAATAATAATAAGTGATTGACCTAAATTCAATTGTTGAAAAATGCAGCATCACACATCATTTTTTAAAAAAATATATTAATTTATTAATTGTTAATTATTAAAAAAAAAAAAAAAAAAGGACTTACTTTGAGTTTACAACCTATAAACAAAGAAAAGAAATTATTTGTGGTGAATATAGTACAATAGGGCAATAAACACACAATTAGTACATTCTGTAACAGGACAATAAATAAATAAGCCAAATATAAACTGATAAAACCAAAAATCTATGCTTAAAAGGCAATTGGATTTATTTATTTATTTTTAAATATTTATTCATGTACAATATTATATGTATAAACATTTCTTGGCCCTATTAACAAACATAATAAGAATAACAAAATCTTTCTTTCATTTAATAATCAGCAGCAAAACCACAAGCATTTGGTTAGTTATTTTCTTTAATCAAACTATTCTGACTGCACTGTGTGAAAAATTAAAACACATATGAATCCTGCATGTACTTACTTGTGCTCTGTGTGGCACAGTATAGAATTGTGTAGAATACTGCTGTTAAAACTAGTGCAAATATGAGACCATATCTTTCCCGTCCTTTCGGTGTGCATGTGACATCTTTAACAGAACTGCCATGCTCCGTCTCTAATTCATTCCTAACTGAACAACTGAGAAAAAAAACCCAGCATTAATACCAGATAAAATTGCAAATACTGCAGGAAGTACAAATAATATTTCACTTACTCTGTCCATTTGGTGCAGTTCAGACCTGATGGAGAATAAAACCCATGAGGGCAGTCCACACATACTGTATCTGAAGTTTTTGTACCTGTAAGGAGACACATAAAATGTTCAAAAAAAAAAACAACAAAAAAAAAAAACTTTTGGGTGAACTATCCTTTTGAACACTGAATCAAGAAAAAATTAATTTTAAAGTGTTTTGAAACAATACCTGGTCTTTTTGTTTCTTGTCCAGATATACATACACTGTGTTTTTGAGCATGACTGCACTGTGAATTTGAGTAACCAATGCAATAATATCCATCCATTACATCACAGATGGCATCTTCTATTGTAGTGCATTTATGCTGGATGTAAAGGCCTTGACCTAAAAGAGCACATATATCAATACATACACAGGTAACAACAGAAAATTACAAATTCTGAATGTTAAACAAATAATAAATAAATAAGTAAATAAATAAATACATTAATTAAAATTAAAAAAAAATAAATAAAAAAAGTAAACATACTTTCAGCGCAGTTTCTGCATGTGAAACATTTATGAAGTCCATTAGGTTCACTCATGAATGTTCCTGGAGTGCAGGGTTTACATGTGGTGCTCAAATCACCACTACAGTCACTGCGAACTATTAATCCTACAAACAAAACATAAAGACATAAACATAAACATAATCTTGGGGTGGGAAGACAGCCAAGGTAACAATGTATATGATACATGTTATGCCATTTATAGTTTTAAACCACAGCATGCAGTTACAAGTGATTCTGATGGCAGAATTTAACAAGTGTATTAAAATGTCTATACTGGCTATAAAGCAAAAAGCAAAACATCCATGTATAATGACAAAAAACAATTCTGCATATTATCACGAATATATAATCTAACACGTGTTGCACTTAGGTATTTTCATACGTGATGCAGAGATTCGATGACTATACAAAACACGTTTACTCTGACCCTATATGCTTTAACTGAAGCCCTATATATAACACATGCTTCACCGTTGACGTTAAGAGAGAAGCAAGTTTTGCGTGCGTTGCTTTGAGATGTTGTAATTGATGTTAATATAAATTATTACTGAGGTATTTCGCAGGTTACTTGATTAGCGTTTTTATGACGTAACGTACAGGGCATGGATGGGCGCAGAAAGAAGATAACACCCCTCACCAACAGTGATGGAAAAATGCGTAATACGAGGACACCAGAAGAAAAACGAGCACTCAGCTGTAAGCGCAAGGTAAGATTTCAGCAATGAATGCATAGGTAGATAACTTTTATCTAAATATATTTTTGAAGAAAATTGCATATAAGTACTATACACCCTGATTATTGCTATATATATATATATATATATATAAATAATCATAATAAAACATAAAACTAATAAATAATAAAACTAAATCTAATTAAAATATACTTTTTCAGACAGCTTTATTAATCACAAATAAAACGTGTGAGCCTATTTTAAATGCGTCACAATGTGCCTCATATATCTGGTGTAGACGGGCGTTACTGCAGATTTTAGGTATTTTCTGAAACACAATGGGTAAAAAAAGAGTTTAATGTTGTACATTGTTAAAATATCAATGTTAGTATCACTTACAAAAGATCTGTTTAAAGATTAGTGAACTTACCAATATTGCACATTGGGCAACATTCTCCCGCAGCTGATTTATATTCACTCGGGCCACAAGCTTTTCCAAATGGGGGAAGTGTACAAAGAACTGTTAGGAAAAAGAATCCGCCAATTTAAGTAAATTTAAGTTTTTAAACCGTTATGATTTCATGGACAAAAGTGAATATTTTATGATTTTAAGTTTCACTTTCGATTTTTCGATCTTTAAGTGTAGTCTTCCCATATTCTTACTAATTAAATGGTGTTTCGACTTCTGAAAGGACAACAACCGGATAACACAGCTCTTCGTCTTACCGAAAATGAGAAAAACAACGTCGTTCTCATGTCGTACAGCTTGTAAAAACTCCACCATCTTTGTCCTTGGTTTAAACCGCCATTTTGTGTCTTGTTTTGAGCGCCGCGCCCACAAGCGCAAAATTGATGCGCATAAGTTTTAACACTTTGTGCTATTTTTTAATACTTTATGTATTCTTGAAGACATCCACAAAATTGAAAAGGACAGCGTGATTTAGCTTGTACAGTAGTGCAAGTAAACAACTCGAATAACAATGCGTCTGTAATTATAATGAACACATCTTCATCTTGTATTTCACACGCACACACAAAAGCTGTGACGTGGCCAGTGGCCATGTTCTCTTTGACTGCAGTTGATGTTGTAATCAGTCCATCCATGGTCACTTCATTGCGGATTTACTTTGCAGAAAGGAAGCCTGTTGGTCACTGATTCTTTGTGATAAATGGCTTATAAACACAAGGTCATAATTGTAGTTTTTATTATTTACATTTAAAATTATATTCATAAAATCAACATACACTTTTAACATTCTGTCCTTAATGTCAGCATATACTTTTGTTTTTCAGATGGGAAACCCTGTGTTGTGATTCTGTGGAAAGAAAAGCACAATCATTTGTTGATGTGCTTAGTCATCATAAAATCAACTTGTGTAATGCACTTTTTTCAACAATAGTATGTTAATTTCATTGTACTACTTGTGTTATTCAAGGGACCACATGTCAAGCAATGAAAGTTTCTAGACTATCCACCTTATTTTTCAATGCGGAAGTAAGCTGTTTTCTGGTAATGTGTTAGACGTCCGGTTCATAATCCGCCATTGGGAAATAACGCGAACAATATCGAAGTGCAGTAAACGGTAAAAACAGTTTGCACTCCAAACCAGTGTGTTCATAATTAAGATAATACATTAAAATAATATGGTAAGACACACCAGTTTACAATATCAAGCAGCAAAACGAGCTTTTTGTGCAGCTAAAAATAGCTGGAAGTGGTTGAGACCGGAAGCCAGACACAAAAAATTTACAAATGGCTGCACCCACTCTTATGGGAAAAATAAGGTGGATAGTGACAATGACTAAAGTGATCTTTTTAACCAGTGAAGCAGAGATGTGTTTTTAACTGATCAGTCAGTTTTATAATTTAGATTTAGTTTTAATGACAGACATATATAGAAAAACAGAAAGTGATATGATATAGGCCTATTATCTTAGATTGGCCTGATTGAAAGCCTGATTGATAAATGGTTGTCATTTGTAGATTCTGCGGCATAGATTCTGAAGTGTCAGGACCTTTACTACCAAGCCATTTTTCAAAGCAAGAACTACACAACAGGTTTCATATATAATATAATATAAAACAATACATTTAATATAATATAATGATCCTATTGATCAACTGTTGGCTCTTACCTGTTAATACTGGTTAATCAAAGTAGGTCCGACTGATTCTGCCATTTCTTTAATAAATAAATTAATTAATTAATTATAGCTTTATGTACTGTCAGTTTGAAGACTACATTAATATTGCAGTAAGGTGCTTCCTATTATAATGCTATTTTAAATGTTTTACTGCAACAATAAAGAACTTACCGATTCATCATCCTCAGTTGCTTGTTGTGGTGTGTAAGAGGCACCTACAATATAAAAAGTATTACCACTGCTAATGTTAATTACAGTAACATGCTAAAATTAGCATTTGGTGCAATTTTATTGTAGGAATTTAGTTCTTACTTTTGTCAGAGCGCCGTGCTTTTTGTTTTCTGTACATGATCAATGCTATTAATGCCGCCGCCATAACAGCTACAAGAACCATAATTGTGACTCCAACTATAAGACCAATTGAAGTTGCTTTCTGACATTCAGCATCAGAGGATGTTGTTCCTGCTTTTATTTCTGTAAGTCCCATAGTCTCACATCTAAAGATATTTAATTCAGTGATATTAGTACATCCATTTTTTTAGATTAGTAATCTTTAAATGAAATTTGCAAATCTGTGGACACTACTCACTTTGAATGTTGTAGGCAGGCCATTAGAGAGCCATTGGAATAAGTTCCATCTGTGCAGTCAGCACAAACAGTATCAGTAAATGCTGTTCCTGTAAAAATATTGAGATTGAATGAGATATACATTTTATTTATTTCATTTCATTAAAATTATTACGTAATTACTAGGGTAAAATACATTAGCTAAAATACATTTTGCATGCATTTTGTCTCTATTTTTTATGTTTTTTATTCTACAATTGAGTATAAATACACTTACCTGTTTGTTTAATAAATTGTCCAGGTTTACATTCAGTGTGTTCCACTGCCAATGCACAGGAGTCTTTATTTAGTTTAATGCAATGGAATCCTTCCTGTGGCTCACAAATTGTATCTGCACAGCATGTGCAGGCCTTTTTCACTTTTAAGTGTTGGACTGTGGACACAAAAACAAAGCAACTAATCATACTGAAAATGTAAATACAAGATTAAACAGTGCTTCCTTATTACAATTCTAAATCGCTTTACCATTAACTTAATGGGCACGCACCTGTATCACACACAGTGCAGGAAAAACATTTTATGAGTCCATTGGGTTCATCTGTGTAAGTTGATGCAGGACAAGGAATACATGTTGTACTAGTATCTACAGTGCAATGCCAATAAACATGGTTCCCTATAAGAAAAGTAAAACATGTTTTGTCTTTAAAGAAAGTGATTACATACAGTATCATACAAACATAGTCATGGAATTTTTTTGGTCAAGTGACCTCTTAGCATCACATGACTTATCAGCTGATTTGACCATTTTAGTCATGTGTGCTTACGGCCTACATATTTTTTTTTACAACGTAGCCATAACACCAGCTTAACAAAACTTAATCAATAGTTTGTGTAATACACATTTATAAACAGTTTATCTTTGAGCTCCCTGACTTAAATTATACCTATACTTTTAACTTTAAAATTGTAACTTAACTTTTTAGGATCTTTTAACTCTTATTATTTGTTAAATTGGTTAACATTACTCATGGCCAGAATACGCTACACAACTTTTAATATTTTAACAGATTTGAAAACAATAGGCATCATACATTATGGCTACCAAGAAGAACCTGGACACCATACACTAAACTACTAAGAATCACACACTTCCAGATTTTTCCTATATTTCAAACACAGCTCAAACAGAAACATTTCTGGTTGTTACAGGACATATGACAAATGAATAGTATAACATTAGTTTAAAATATTAAACAAAATATTAAAGTATCAGCTTTTTCAGACTGCAAACATTGTGAAAAATTTGTCCAAAAGTTGTGTAGTGTATTCCAGCTTTTATTGTACAGAATCCAAAGTAAACATTTGTACTGTACCAGGGGCACACATAGGACAACATTCTCCATTTATATCATATTCAGCACGGGCACATCCACAGACACAAAGTTCAAAATTAGCAGCCATGATGACAGCAATCGTGGATATAATGATCCTCGGCAATGACATGTCCATATAAAATGCAAATGATGATTATTTAGTCCATTTTAATCCATCCAAGTGACGGAAAACGTTTCACCCTCAGATTTCATGAATCTATTTTTTCCTTCACAAGTTCACATTAAATAATGAATTAGATCCCAGTACTTGGCATTCCTGTTCAGTGAGAGGTACTTCAGGTCTCTGTTTATATGCATATAAAAGCTATTTCAGATCCTAATGGCTGGTTCCCCGCCTTTAGATGATCCATTTGATGGAGTCCTAAAATGCTTTGGCAGAAATCTCCACCAAACACTTCTTCCTCTACATACTTGACCCCTCATGAGTAAGTATGGTAATCAGTTGAATTCTGTGAAGAGTTAAAATAAAAAGGTTATAGCAATGTTCTATGTTAATGCACCATTATCAAGACCTGCTTTAAAAGTGTCAATGACTTTTATTAATGGGGTCATATCAAGTGTTAGATATGCAAAGTAAACATGCTTTTGCATGTATGAAAACTAACAATGTCACTAGTCCAAAAAGCAAAAACAGCAAATACATTATCATTTCACATGCAAAGAGGTCTGAAAGACAACAAAAATGGTCATGCAAAAAGAAATAAAAGAACAAAATACAATAAAATAAAAACAAATACATACATTTATCAAGACAGGCATTACATATCACAAATGCCACAAATGGGAAACACAGGATTGGAGAAATCTTTCACTGACCATTTTGTACAAACAAGGAAACAAACTGTAAATTATTCCAGTTTATCTAGTTATATTCTAGCTCAGGGCTGGGCAACCAGTTAAGCTTAATTTATAACCTAAAGTAGACTTTGAACCGTGAGACGCCTTAACGCGAAACAATTTCACTTGCATTTTTAATTTGGACCCTACAAAACTGAAACCAAAAGGTCCAAAAAACATATCATCGAATAATTTTAACTTTCGAAAACTGTTATTTATGAATGTAAATTAAGAGTTTTGAAAATGTATCTTGTGTAATTAGGCGTGACAACAGACGATGTTGCGTAACCACATTTCAAAACTGCGTCATTATTTCTACTCGAAAGCATAATGCCACATAGACATCAACACTACATTTACCAACTGTAAAATCACTAACTAGACATTCTCAACAGAAAAAAAAGTCTCACCAAAGAAAGAAATAGGTTAGTCCCCCTGTCCGCCCTCTCCAACTTAAACTCTTTACAATATCCCGTTGTTGCGAATAGAGTATAACTGCAGCCTGCCCTGGAGATCTCCAAATGGGGCGGAAACTCCAAAACGGGGCGGGCGCATAGGTGGAGCGTGTGTAAGGCTGGTCACAGGGACTTGGGGCAAATAATGCCACTAAATTGGACAAAAATGCCCCTGCACAAACAAATTAAATCTATTACGTCTGTTGCTAACAATGTGAAAATGAAAATCTGCTCATGTTGCACCGTAATTATTTTTAGCCATTTTGTTGCGCATTATAACCAATCACACTCGATTCTGTTGCACTTAGGAATGCAATGGCCAATCAGAGGCGTTCAGATGAGTCATCGCTGAAACTCATTGTTGAATTCTCTCATCATAAACAACAAAGCGCAGATGTACTTCCAATGTAAGTTAGAGACTCACTTCACAGTGTAGACAGCTTCAGTGATTATAACGATAAATGTATTTATTTTTCTGAGAGTGCTTAAACTTGTGATCTGCGGAGAAATCCAAATATTACCTTCTGTATATGTTTACATGATTTATAATATCACTTAAAATGCAACTAAGATCTATGTTGCTAGTAGTTCTATACTGCACATGTTAATTGAGCCAGTGGCATTTAAAACTTATGTATGTTTGGGTCAGGTGAATAAATGAAATATACTAATCCCTGCTGTTCATGAAATGAAAGTTTAGCTACTTGAACTCATGGTGTGTTTACAGTTACACAATGTTTTTTTCCCCCTTTAACAATTATGTAAATGTACAAATTATTTATCAAAAATGTATTACATTGACTTTTTTGAACTGAAATCCATTTGCTTTGTGAGACAGGCTGTATTGATCTTCATAAAAATCAGTTTCTTAATTCTGCACATACGTTTATTCTATCAACATGTTCACAACATATTTTAATATTTTACATTTACACAGTTATCTTTGCACCAAACAAATTTTTGAATAACAACACAGGCTATAAAAAGATAAAATTAATAAATAATTAAAAAAAAAGTTTTATTTGTTAATTAATGCAAATAATTCATAAAAATGTACACTCTTAAAAATAAAGGTTCCAAAAGGGTGTTTTTGCAGTGATGTCATTTTTGGTTCTCCAAAGAACCTTTTAGTGAACAGTTCCTAAAAGAACCATTTTGAAGTACATTTAAAAAATCTAAACAACCTTTTTTGACTATAAAGAATTGTTTCTGCATTTGAAAGGTGTCGTGTATCTTCAAGGTTCTTCATAAAATCATTAAAGCCAATAAAGAACCTTTAGAAATCTAATTTACTTGCTAAAACCATGCAAACTGATTGCCATAAATCAAGTAAGCGTTACTCTGGTGCTAGAGTAATGCTTACTTGGTTTATTTAAGGCTATCGGTTTGCATGGTTTTAGCAATAAATTAGATTTCTGTTCAAGTAAATGCAACTAACCACTTAAATTACTAACCAGTAATTTATGTAGTAATAGTAAATAGTAATTTAACTAGTCTACACTGTAAAAAATTTCCCTGTAAAAAAACGGTAATCTACTGGCAGCTGTGGTTGCCAGCATCTTACTGTAAAAATACGGTGTGCTACTGTTTTTGAAATTAACAGTTTTGCCATCTACAGTATACAACTGTAATTTAGCAGAATATATCTGTTAAATGACATACTAGTGCTTCAAAAATCCATTACAAATTAATGAAAACAATGTTCCATTCATTTGACACATAAATTTAAGGCAGTGACAATTCAAAGTTAAAGGTAATGTATTTTTTAAATGGTTTTCAGTGTAGTTTTAAATACAAAGCAACAACAATCTGATTTAGGGTATGCTTAGTGTAAAAAGTGGAGGTAGCAGTAGGAGGATGATTTTAAGTATGGAACTGGGTAGGCTACACACGTTGCAAAGTTCAAAAAGTCACTTTAGTTTCAGGGTTTTGTTCTGTCCCAAGTAAAGCACCATACTTTGAATGAACCTCCAAGTATTTTTCATGGTATTAGGGCAATCCAAATGTAGCAATAATCCAAACGTACCAAATGACATTCCAGAAGCAAACAGTTGATGTAGATTCTACAGACTGTTCTTTGCAGTACTACTGTCACACCCCTGGACTTTTTAGTTGGTTTCTCCCATCATTTCCCCCTGCAGCTCTGTGTGCTTTGGTTTCTCCCTCATTGTCTGCACCTGTGTGTGTTAATCAGTCTGTCTATTTAATGTGTGTGTTTACCCTCCTGACTGGTCAGACCTTAACGTTACCTCCCTGTGTTTCCTGTGGATTATTAAAGACTGTTCGTTTCACTACGTCGTTGTTCGTCTGTTCCTGCCTGAAGCGTGACAGAAGGTCTGACCACAACAGTTTTCCGTGTTTTCCCCTCCGTTTTGTTTATCGTTCCTTTTTTCACAGTCTTTTGTTTCCGTTGTGGTTTTCTTCATGAATCCCCTACTCCGCCCGGAATTCCTCCTTCTACGCTGAAGCAGGGGGAATTACCGCTCGAGGGCTATACGTTAATATTCCAACTTGTAGCTCAAACCACCAGCTATCCGGACGACGCACTCTGTGCGTTCTATGACGCCAGCCTCAATGTGTCGTGCAGAGCGTCGTCGTCCGAGGACGACCCTCGAGCGGATTTCGCCGCGTTTGTGGAGTGGACACTGGTGAGAAACCGATCCTCGTTCCCCGCCTGTTCCATGAACAATCTCGCCAGTGCCACTCCGGACCCAGAACCCAGCCAGCCACCACCCCGACACGCGGAGCACAAGCCCGAGCCCACCGCAGACGGATCCCACGTTACCAGCGCGACCAAGGAGCCATCGCCAACTGGAGCGACAGAGCAAGCGATCGCCGCTGAACGAGAGGAATGTACGTCTGACCAGGTGCGAGAGCCGGCCACAATGACTGCACCGCCGCTGAGGGTGAGCTTAATATGGACCTGGGTCATAATGTTATGGACTTGAATACTGAACTATCAGCCTGTTTGGATTTCCTACCCACCCTCCCTCCCTCCCTCAGTCACCTCTGCTTCCTGTCCTCAGCTCACCATCTGTGCGGTGGGTTCGCCGCGGGTCTGCCAGTCTCCATCGGTGTCATGGCTGGAGGATCCCTCATCGTCGCCTCCAGCCTCAGAGTCCTGGACTCCGCCTCGGCCCTCCGACCCTGCGGCTCCACCCCGGCTCTCAGCTCCCTCGTCTCCACCGTCGCCCGTCAGTCCACCAGCTCCACCGGGCTCCATCGTCCCTCCGGCTCCGCCCCGGTCAGTCGTCGCCCCACCTTCGCCTCAGGACTCTACTCCTCCGGCTGCGCCTCGTTGCTCTGTCCCTCCGGCTCCGTGGACCTCCTCCCTACCGCGGGCACAGCCTCGGTCCTCTGTCGCTCCGACTCCGCCGTGGACCTCCGGATCTCCGCCTCCACATTTCTATACATATCTATTTGAGGCCACAGTCATAAAATCAATTCAAAAGCAGCATTTCCTCTGTATTACTGTAGAAATAACAATTGCTGTGAGACAAAGAGCTCATTTAGTTTAAACCACAAAGGTTTAATCATGCAATGGCAATAATTGTGACGTATTAAAACATATATGATGATAAAATTGTAAATTGAAAAATTAACTTAAAATCAACATGGGTTTGCTTCATTAACTCTGGGCAAAACAGAAAACTAACTACAAAGTTTTACATTTGTGACAGTAAAAAAGCATCTAGTGTAAACAGAATCACTTGTCTTTTGTCTACTTTACATGCAGCCCATGTACGAAATAGGCCTAAGTCATTTAAAATTAGCAGCAGACAGAAAGACACATTTACACACAATTATTTTTTTTGATAACTTACCTTAGTATCTTTGTCCAGCGGTAAAAATGCAAGCAGTCTCTGCTTCTTTTCCCAGTCTCAGCAAATTCTTCGCCAATTAGCTGGAGCCAACCAATGTCAGCACAAATTCAAAACATTGCTTGTTGCGCACGCTCTAACTGTCCTCATTTCTTCTTCTGTGGTTTTGTTGCACATTAGCAACACATTAGTTCACTGCTGCCTATCACTGGTGTATTCATGTCATTGGTTTTGTTGTGACTACTTGAATATTTTAAGTAAGCCTTACTCAAAGCAGTAAGTAAACTGTTTTATTCGCCTTGAAACTAGCTGTAACTTGATAACCTAGTAAGTAGAGCAACTAAGTAAAGATAACTAATTATATACAATTAAGGTACACTACTGGATTTTATAGTGTGGTTGATGCTGTTCTGTAGCTCCACAGGTTCAAACTTGAGAGCAGGGAGTCCAGAAATAAGATAAAATATAAACTAAAAATACGAATTATGGTCTACTTCTTAAGTCTTATTAAAATATTATAAAACTGTGCTTAAATTTAATGTATTTACTTATTAACCTGTAATGAAGCATACTGTCAATAAAACTTAATGATATATACTAATATATGCTCTCTGACAGCAAACGCAATGACTTTGCCTCCTTCTTTTCAGAGAAGATCTTTAATATCAGAAAGGTGATTAGCACATCCTCAAGTTATGCAGAGGTTAGACAGATACGACCGCGATTTCAAAAAGAAGTCACTTTGTCTGTTTTTGAAGCAATTGATAGCAAAACTTTGGAAGAAATAGTATAGCACCTTAAATCCTCAACCTGCAACCTTGACACACTTCCCACATCTTTTTTCAAAAGTGTGTTTAACTGTTTAGAAGCAGATCTCTTAGAAGCGGTGAACACCTCACTTCTTTCTGGGACTTTTCCAAACTCCCTGAAAACTGCAGTTGTTAAACCCCTTCTGAAAAAGAGCAATCTTGATAACACCATTTTGAGCAACTATAGACCAATATCTAATCTTCCTTTTATAGGCAGGATTATTGAAAAGGTAGTTTTCAATCAGTTGAACAACTACTTAAACTCAAATGGATACCTGGACAATTTTCAATCTGGTTTCCGACCGCATCACAGAGACAGCGCTCGTTAAAATAATAAATGATATTCGCTTAAATTCTGATTCTGGCAAAATATCAGTGCTGGTACTACTAGATCTTAGTGCTGCGTTTGACACTGTCGATCATAACATTCTTCTAGAGAGACTGGAAAACTGGGTCGGGCTTTCTGGGATGGCTCTCAGTTGGTTCAGGTCATACTTAGAAGGGAGAGGTTATTATGTGAGTATAGGAGAGCATCAGTCTAAGTGGACGTCCATGACATGCGGAGTCCCTCAAGGCTCAATTCTTGTGCCACTCCTGTTTAGCCTGTATATGCTCCCACTAAGTCAAATAATGAGAAAGAACCAAATTGCCTATCACAGCTATGCTGATGATACCCAGATTTACCTAGCCTTATCGCCAAATGACTACAGCCCCATTGATTCCCTCTGCCAATGCATTGATGAAATTAACAGCTGGATGTGCCAGAACTTCCTTCAGTTAAACAAGGAGAAAACTGAAGTCATTGCATTTGGAAGCAAAGAGGAAGTTCTTAAGGTGAATGCATACCTTGACTCTAGGGGTCAAACAACAAAAAACCAAGTGAGGAATCTTGGTGTCTTTCTGGAGTCAGACCTTAGTTTCAGTAGTCATGTCAAAGCAGTAACTAAATCAGCATACTATCATCTCAAAAACATTGCAAGAATTAGATGTTTTGTTTCCAGTCAAGACTTGGAGAAACTTGTTCATGCCTTTATCACTAGCAGGGTGGATTATTGTAATGGTCTCCTCACTGGCCTTCCCAAGAAGACCATTAGACAGCTGCAGCTCGTCCAGCACGCTGCTGCCAGGATTCTGACTAGAACCAGAAAATCTGAGCATATCACAGCAGTCCTCAGGTCTCTACACTGGCTTCCAGTTATATTTAGAATTGATTTTAAAGTACTTTTACTCATTTATAAATCACTCAATGGCCTAGGACCTAAATACATTGCAGATATGTTCACTGAATATAAACCTAACAGACCACTCAGATCATTAGGATCGAATCAGTTAGAAATACCCAGGGTTCACACAAAACAAGGGGAATCCGCTTTTAGCTATTATGCTGCCTGCAGTTGGAATCAGCTTCCAGAAGAGATCAAATGTACTAAAACATTAGCTACATTTAAATCTAGACTCAAAACTCATCTGTTTAGCTGTGCATTTACTGAATGAGCACTGTGCTTCCTCCGAACTGATTGCATTATGTATAATCATTTTCTGTTTTTAACTGTCTTAAATTTATTTTAAATCAATTTTTAAATCATTTTAAATCATTATATCAATCAGTTTTTACATTTTACATTTTTTGTTTTATTGTTGTGATCATTGTTTTTATGATTGTTCTACTTCCTTTTTTGTGATTATTGATTTTATTATTGTTTTTATGATTATTCTATTTCCTTTTATGTAAAGCACTTTGAATGACCCCTGTGTATGAAATGTGCTATATAAATAAACTTGCCTTGCCTTGCCTTGCCTAATAGGCTTATGTTTCACTGTGCAGAACCTTGTGATATTTACACACCAAATATTTTTCATGATATTAACATGTCAAATATTTATTGTAGAGACTACAGTCACAAATACAAAACACTACTAACTCGATTTTATCTAGGTCTACCGGTTAAGTTAAATTGGGGAGAAATTCTCTTGAAACAAGAAATACTGATTTCTGACTTCAAAATATATTTTGCTTTATGTCAACAAGTGTCTCACTGGTTCATTCTCAGGAAGAATTCTAGAATTCTATAAAATTCTAGCAGAAAGTTTTCATTATATGTCTGAAATAATGCATAAACATCTGTAATATATAGGTATAGTTGCGCTCATAAAGTATGAATTTGTATGTATGATTTAGTATAGCCACATGTATGATTTTGGTTTATATGGTTAATTAGAACCTAAAGACATTTTGGATAGGCAAGTTATGTATCAGAAATACAGATACTGATAGCACAGATACATCTCTAAGATGTCTGCTAAGAGTGCTTGATCTGGGAAACAATTACAATGGAACTGTTGACATAGACGGCAAGTAAAGTAAGTCATATTAAACAAATTCCAAAATTCATATTTTAAACATGGTTTTACTACAAATAAAAGACAAAACATGGTTATTGTAGTTAAACCACGGTAACCACAAATTAACCATAGTTACCCACGGTAGTTGTAGTAAAAGCTGTGGTTATACAAATGGTAATCAATCCACCAAAATACATGGCTACTACACTTTTAATTTTCACAGGGGTAAGAAACATTTAAGTGGTTCTTCAAAGATCTTTCTTATAAAAGATTCCTTTGACAACAATGAAGTAGGAACTGCATTATTTTATTTCATTTATTTATGTTACTTTATCAGAATGGTATGAAATTTGGTAACTTTTTTGGCACTTGCCATGTGAACACACAAAAATGTGAGCATGATTAGAAAACACTAGTCTTAAAAAAACAGTCATGTTTGTCCTTTTCATAGTCAAATCCCTGCTATCAATAGTGCAAAATAGACACACCCACTCTGAGCTAATCATATTTTCTATTCCCTAACTCATACCAGTTCTTTTTGTTTACAAAATAATCAGTGACAAAACCGGTTTTGGCTAGACTGAAATGATGCAATAAATTTGCAATAAACTTCAGCTGCTAATTTTTTTTTTTTCATTTCAAACTAGAATAATGGGTGCTATGGATGGCCTTATTATCTATAACTACAGGTGTCACAACTGGTTAAGAGGCAGACAACGGTAGGTTCAGTAGGAGCTTCTTTATTTGCAACACAACTGAGGATATCTTCTCAAACGTCAGGCATAAACAATGAAGCTCAATGCTTGTAGGGTAAACAGTATTATCTTATTTCCACAGGAAATCCAGGACGACGTGAGGGAAATCAAACACGTTGGTAAGTTCTAGGCAGGTACACCAGAGCCGAGAAATCTGTGTGCAACCTTGAGACCAGCCAGCGAGGGAATGAGGTGAGTGAGTATTTAAGTGTGCAGGTAAGTGGATGCAGGTGTGAGCAATCAGTAATCGGGTGACTGTGAGCGTGTGTAGGAGGCTGGTGTGGTTGGTGAGGTGGGTGTGGCCAGTGACTCTGTGACAGTAGGAGGGTCAAGTTTCTGAAGACCAAAATAATGCAAAAATCAAGACACACTGAACTCTTTTATCCCATAATAACGTGTAAAGTTTGTTTTCTTCTGATATGACCCCTTTATTGCACTAAATTGTTATTTGTTTTCTTAAATAAATGTTTAATAATAATAATTACAATAAAACAAACAAATATAATATTATCATGCACACAGCTTAATATTTCACTTACCGGTTCACAGTGACGATCACTCTCTTGTATTGGTACTGTGCAATAATTTATACCTAAAACATAAAAAAGTATATTTTTACTTGCACAACATCTTAACATTTCATTTTTATACATATATTTTGTAATAATTACAGTCTTACTTATGTCAGAAGCTTGTCTCTTCTGTTTTAATTTGCAATATATATTTATCCCAAAGGCAGTCGCCAAAACAATGGCAAAAATGACTCCAACAATGACTCCAACAATCATACTAATTTGAAGTGACTTTCCACATTCCACATCAGATGACATTGTTCCTGGTTTTATTTCTGTAAGGCCTCTAATCTCACAACTATAAATGTGAACATTGTTAGAATATCTTGTCATATTAGAATGTCACTTGTGACTTGTGAATTTATGTTAATAACTTACTTTGAATATGGTAGACAGGCAGTAAAAGAGCCATTAGAGTAAGTCCCTACTGTGCAGTTACCACATAAAGTATCACTAAATGCTGTTCCTGTAAGGATATTAAGACAATGATTTTATTAATGAGAGTTATAATCATTACGAATAATACTGGTATTATTCTTGTTTCTGAGGCAACATTTTTTTAGCTAGTTGTCCTTCCACTCTATGGCCATTGTTCCTTTATGTACCTGTTTGCTTGACATATTGTCCAGGGTGACATTCAGAGTGTTTCACAGCAAATCTACAGCTGTCTTTCTTTCGCTCAATGCAGTAGTATCCCTCCAGCGGCTCACAAATAGTATCTTCCAAGCGTGTGCAAGTTTTCTTTATTCTTAGACCCATTCCTGTGAAAAACACATTCTTATATAAATAAATGAACTAGAAGTCATCTGTATTTTAAATCTTCATTTTGAAATATATTTACCTGCATCACACATGGAGCAAGGAAAGCATTTATCCAACCCATTGGGTTCATCAATGTAAGTTGATGCAGGGCATGGAACACAAGTTGTGCTTGTATCTACAGTACAATGCCAATAAACATGGTTTCCTATAATGTTTAAAAAAAGTCTCTTTAAAGGGACATTTCATGGGAAACTGAACATTACAATAAAAAATGTCTCGGTTACAACTGTAACCCTCGTTCCCTGAAGGAGGAAACGGAGACGTTGTGTCAATATTGATGTATTTGGGGTCCTACTTGGGAGCCCAATCACCTCCGAGCTTAAGAAGAAAGCACAATGATGTCCAACAGGCGATACAGACGGTCGCCTAGGGCCCCGCCTTTAAGGGGAGGGCCTCGCGGCCTGGAGGTTGTCAATTGGATTTTTAGGTGCGTTCGATTTGAAGCGACGCCGCGCAGAAAGATCAGTTTTTAAAATCAAAGTTCCGCGAGAACTATAGAGGGCTGACAGCTCTGCAAGCTTTCAACTCGCTCTTGTGGTACTTTAATGTCATCCACCGATCGGACGCAACTTACATAACTAAGGTAACGCGCACCAGTGTACAGCGTGGCAAATGTGTCGAACATATGAAAAATAAATCAGTCTGTGTGTTCAAATTTACCTCAGTAGACTGCGTGCATGGATTTTGCATGGGTTTGGTCTGTTTACAAACCTGTTGTCTATTGAGAACGTTTTAATGACATGATTTTGCTCCAAATTCATTTAATAACATCAGTCGAGTTTTTGAAATAACTTCCTTTTTTGGTCTGACGTGGTTTCACGTCACAGAATGAGGCAAAGTCATTATTTTATATAGTATTCTATAAAGTGATAAAGACTGTTGATTAGCATTGCATTGCATATTCATATAAAAATACCCGATATGGCTCGAAGAACAGAGATAAACCATTTAGTCGCAATCGTACAGATACTTTATGTTTCATGAGTTAAAATGTCTGAGTTTTATTCAGCTATACGCCAAAGCGTATACCTTTGTCCATATTAGGGATTTCCTGTATGAATTAAACATTCTATTACATGTATTACATATATGAAGAGTTCAGAAGCAAAACCAGATAAAAGCCATCTCGGTCAAAAATGAGATAATGATACTGATAATCAGAAGTACCGATACTTACATAGAAACCTATACATCTGAGCCTAATAAAAATGCATTTTTTAAAGAAAGACGTCAGATGGATTTAGCTGGTTTTGCATCTGAACTCTTCATATATTAATTAACACATTATTTGGGGTAAAAATAGGAATAATAATACTTCTCTTCTTATACATTTCTAAACATTTATAGTTAGGCCACCTGTATGTTAACAGGTCATGCTGCAGTTTTCTGTAAAATATATTGATAATCATTAACAATAATTATTGTTTTGTTTAATGTTTTTATTTAGTAATAATAATAATCAGAATTAGCCATATTGATAAAAACAATGTTTTGGCCAAACTGTTCAGTCCTACACACAGGCACAACAAACTCTGGGTTCTTTATCATTTTTTGGTAAATAATGTCAGAAAACCTTTCTTGTTACAGTTCAGATTTTGTTGTTATGGTTTAGATTTTGTAAATCACTTAATACTGCCTCTCAGAATAGTCTCTCGTTACACATTAATGCCATTCTTAAATTATTTTACATGAAAGAATGACAGAGAGATTAAATTGAAGTTGTGGTAGAAATGGAATTCAAACAATATCTTTCTGGGGCTGGAAAAAAAAATACTACAGCAATAAATATTATGTATATAGCAGTCAGAAAATATTGACTGCTATATACATAATATTTATTGCTGTAGTATTTTTTATTTTTTTTTACAGGCAATGATGCCCATGATTACAGACAGACTTGTTATATAAGGAAAAACTGAGCCACATTTAGCATGTTACGATAAATAATTACAGACCCGCATCCAATGTAATTCAGTTTTTTTTTTCATGTGATCAATCAATCAATCATTAAAACCAAACAGAATAGGCTGCATTTCTTATCATTTATGAATATTAAGGCCTGTGTTTATTTTGTTTGTGTTCTGTTTATCCTGTTTAGTTTTTGTGTATACTTTACTCAATCTCACTTGGACTCCTATTTTTTGGTATTTTTTTTATTTTTTATTTATTTATTTTTTACATATGTTTGTTGAATGTGTTACAGTTAATACACATTCATGCTTAAATATTGAAATAGTCATTACATGTGCTTTGTCCTCACTAGTCAAATTTCTGTGACAGTTTTTTACACTAGTGGGGCCCATTTTCATTATCTTGCCTAGGGCCCCACAAACCGACAGGCCGGCACTGCTAGTAAAATAAATATATATATATATATATATATATATATATATATATATATATATATATATATATATATATATATATATATATATATATATATATATATTAGGGGGAACACAGTGAATAACCGTGGAGAAAATGCTAAGACATTATGCCACCACCTTCAGGGGGTGAAGGAGACCCCCTGTTGGAGCACAGTCACGGACTACTCCGCTCTAATCCGGACTGCGGGGCAATGGAGGACCCAGAGTTCACAGAGGGGAACAGCTGGGAGAAGCGCATGGATCTGTAAGGAATGGTGCAGCAAGCCGACACCGAGCTGTCCTCTCGCCGATTACCTGAGTTACCCGCAGCACACGGGTACACACAGCATACGCCTAGGAGGAGTAACTCTTCATAGAGTGAACTCTTCATAGAGTGCACTAAGAAGCCGAGGTGAGTCACCTACCACCCGATGGCAACCTTGAGGACAGCAATCATCGTCTGCTGGTCCATAAGCAAACAAGAGCTGCTTGGAGCGTCTAATGCTCCGGGTGCGGTCCATATAATGTGTATGGTATGAACAGGACATAGCAGCACTAAGGCCGGGTCTGCCTCCTCCGGTGGCAGTGCTTGCATGTCCACCACCTGAACCTGAAGGTGAGAGGTGGGAACCCCGGGCATATAACCAGACCAGGATTACGCGAGAATAGCCGCACCAAATTTAAGGCATGTTCCGTTGGTTGAAAAATGCATGCAGGTTCCCACCCTCTTAATGGAAGTGAGCGTGATCCGGAGCGAGGTGTAAGCGACCAAATTTGTAGCTCGACTGATTCAAGCGGCTCAAAGGAGCACTCCGTAGACCTAAGAGGGCCACAGAGAGACCCCAAGAGGGGATAAGGTGTAATCCTAGGGGGACTTATCCCCCTGCACCCCCCCCTTTTTTTGATATGCCGAGATGGCCGTGATGAACATTGCAGTGGAGGGAACATCCTTTGCTCCAACTGCAAGAAGGGAAGCACAACTCTGACTGAGCATCTCAGGGGTTCCACTCGGCGAGTGGAGCACCATACAATGGAAAGACCTCACCTCAGAGCATTTGCCTGCCTCATAGAGGGGGCTCTAGCCTGAGTGATAATGTCTTCAATGGCCTGAGAATGCCAGTGAGGTCTTACCGTGTTCCATCCAGAAACCAGACGTACAGGTCCACGGATCGGGATGCGGGTGCCAGACTGTGCCCATCCTGAGAAGAAGGTTCTTCTTCAGGGGAATCTACCCGGGAGGGGCTGTCACGAGGAGAATGAGTGTCAGCAACCAAGGTTCGGGTGGGTCAGTAAGACGCACCAGAGAACCTGCTCCTCGTCCCTCCCGATCTAGCACAGGGTCTGTGCAGGGAAGCTTACTCCTGTTCGTAGACCCCGGGTCCAGCCCTCAGTCAGCCAGCAGTAGGAGGACTCAGAGGAAGCAAACAGGATCACCTGAGCTTCGCTGAATCGACTCCAGATGAGCTGGATACCCAGCGTTGGAGTCGCCATTCTCGGGAATAGTTGCTTTTTTTTGCAACTTGACTCTCTGAAAAGTGAACAGCATGCAGCAATATGAGCCGCATAGACTCCAGAGGAGGAGATAGCGGGTGAGTTTTAACATGCGACGGGAGCATAGACCACCTCAGGGGTAGGTGTACGCTACCATGGCTATGGTGTCCTAAGGACTAGCGTGCGTACTAGCCCAACTGCTAGCAACTCGAAGCGACTAATGTCGCTGCATTTGAGGACCTTTCCAGGAGCCCGAGGCTGCCTGCCCGTTGCAAATGGCACCCCAGCTCATGTCAGAGGTTTCCGAGACAACTGCCTCTTGCCTCAACACCTGGCCTAAGAGCACAGCTGCCCGTAGGAACACAGGGTCTGACCAGTGGCTGAGAAGGTGGCAACACTGAGGGGAGGCCAACCCACAGTGTGGCATAGTGCCATGCCCATCTCAGGATCTAGTCGTGTAGTCCATGCTGCAGCGATCTCACATGGAGCAGCTGAGTGGCCAACCGCGGCTACGGCTGCCATATGCCTCTACAGGCAGACAGGCAGACGAAAAACGTGGCCCTTCCATGGGCACTCCAAGTTCTTATGCTGTGTGTGAACTGCCCAAGACCACTGGGAAAGTACTGGACAGTTTCGCCATAGTGGCTAGCCTGAGAGATAGAACACCAAGAGAGCGAGCTTTGTTGGTGTCACATATCTCTACTAGGTTGAGCCAGAATAACACTTTTAACAGTTCCTGAATCAACCTCGAGTCAGAAGTACCCTTGTGCACGTCAGAATCATGGCCTTATATAATGCAGGAGGGCCATAGTGTGCAGGGCATAGGTGGCATGGCCTGCAGTGCTGTGAGCCCCGCTTTACAGCCCGGGCTGGCAGACGCTTACAGGTAAAGGTGGGAAGCATGGATAGCCCCACCAGATGGCAGCGTTTCACAAGCACAAATGCACCGCAATCGTGCACTCCACTGGAGGATGTCAACGTGTTCCCAAGCAACCCCCACCCGTGAAGGAAGTGCAGGGGGAAGAGCCAAACATGTAGCTGAGCTCTTCATGGACCTCTGGGAGGAAAGGCACCAGGGAAGGGCGCAGCCGCATCCGATGCTGGAAACCAATTGTCAGACCACGAATGCCCAGGGGAAGGCGGGGAACCCAACCTCCAGCCTGGCAGTCGAGGCTGCCCGGGGGAACATGGCCGTCAACTTAGCCTCGGACTCCGGCTGTGCAGCTGCCACAACGGGGAGCTGCTCAGCAGAATCTCCGGCGTCAGAAGATGATAGCCCCTCCACTGATGCAGCGATAGACATCTTAACTTCCTCATGAGCACTAAACGAGATGCAAGGTTCGTGCTGAGATGAACAGGCATCAACATTCAGAAACTTGACGGTAATACGCTTAAAGGAGCTGGACCTCCATGGGGACTGACCTGGCGGAGCAATCCAGACTATAATCCTCAGGTCTCCCATGCTTCCAGCCAATGCAGCCTCGGGACTCTAGCGACCCCCGAGACTGGAAAGGGTAGAACGCAAAGGCGGCTTACATATTAACGTAAGCTGTGAATGATGGGCATGTCCACGCAGCGAGGGCACAACCCATTCACAAACGCCATCTCAACATGCATTTGTTTACATCCCAGACCTGTGAGACGGCGATTGTGACCGTCATGAGGAAATAAGGAAACTATCGCTCCCTAAAAGCACACGATCGGAGATGTGTCTTGAGAAAGACACTCTCAACGATCATGTATGCTGTAGGAAATTGCTCTTTTAGGCTGATTTGCTCCGAAGCAAAAACCTGAATGAGTGGATGCATGCCGTCATCTTATATACCCGTATGTACGGGGGAGTGGCTTGGCATGCAAATTCCACTCGCCAATTTCATTGGCTTTTTCTTCTTAAGCTCGGAGGTGATTGGGCTCCCAAGTAGGACCCCAAACATGTCAGTATTGACGTAATGTCATAGAGTACGAATGAAGGGGAACTAAGTATCTTTGGGTCACACTACACTGCTGTTAAGCAATGTATACTGTACCTGGTGCACACATAGGGCAGCATTCTCTGTTTATCTCATATTCAGCACGAGCACATGTGCTGAAACACAGTTCAAAGTTAAACCAGCGTTGGAGTCGCCATTCTCGGGAATAGTTGCTTTTTTTTTTTTTTTTTGCAACTTGACTCTGAAAAGTGAACAGCATGCAGCAATATGAGCCGCATAGACTCCAGAGGAGGAGATAGCGGGTGAGTTTTAACATGCGACGGGAGCATAGACCACCTCAGGGGTAGGTGTACGCTACCATGGCTATGGTGTCCTAAGGACTAGCGTGCGTACTAGCCCAACTGCTAGCAACTCGAAGCGACTAATGTCGCTGCATTTGAGGTCCTTTCCAGGAGCCCGAGGCTGCCTGCCCGTTGCAAATGGCACCCCAGCTCATGTCAGAGGTTTCCGAGACAACTGCCTCTTGCCTCAACACCTGGCCTAAGAGCACAGCTGCCCGTAGGAACACAGGGTCTGACCAGTGGCTGAGAAGGTGGCAACACTGAGGGGAGGCCAACCCACAGTGTGGCATAGTGCCATGCCCATCTCAGGATCTAGTCGTGTAGTCCATGCTGCAGCGATCTCACATGGAGCAGCTGAGTGGCCAACCGCGGCTACGGCTGCCATATGCCTCTACAGGCAGACAGGCAGACGAAAAACGTGGCCCTTCCATGGGCACTCCAAGTTCTTATGCTGTGTGTGAACTGCCCAAGACCACTGGGAAAGTACTGGACAGTTTCGCCATAGTGGCTAGCCTGAGAGATGGAACACCAAGAGAGCGAGCTTGACGGTAATACGCTTAAAGGAGCTGGACCTCCTTTGAGACTGGAAAGGGTAGAACGCAAAGGCGGCTTACATATTAACGTAAGCTGTGAATGATGGGCATGTCCACGCAGCGAGGGCACAACCCATTCACAAACGCCATCTCAACATGCATTTGTTTACATCCCAGACCTGTGAGACAGCGATTGTGACCGTCATGAGGAAATAAGGAACCTATCGCTCCCTAAAAGCACACGATCGGAGATGTGTCTTGAGAAAGACACTCTCAACGATCATGTATGCTGTAGGAAATTGCTCTTTTAGGCTGATTTGCTCCGAAGCAAAAACCTGAATGAGTGGATGCATGCCGTCATCTTATATACCCGTATGTACGGGGGAGTGGCTTGGCATGCAAATTCCACTCGCCAATTTCATTGGCTTTTTCTTCTTAAGCTCGGAGGTGATTGGGCTCCCAAGTAGGACCCCAAACATGTCAGTATTGACGTAATGTCATAGAGTACGAATGAAGGGGAACTAAGTATCTTTGGGTCACACTACACTGCTGTTAAGCAATGTATACTGTACCTGGTGCACACATAGGGCAGCATTCTCTGTTTATCTCATATTCAGCACGAGCACATGTGCTGAAACACAGTTCAAAGTTAAAAGTTGCAGCAAAGAATAACATAATCCCTAAATTGATCATGTTAACATAAAGTGCAAGAGACGTTTATTTGAAAGCAGAGGCAAACGTTTCCTCTCCAGACTTCATAAGCTTTGTGTTTTCTTCAACACATTAGATGAACGTCTGGGTTTTTGGTCATAGATACAATGGTTTTCTCTCCACCTAGTGATGCTGTCAGGCTCTGTAGGTTCAAACTTGAGAGCTGGGAGTGCAGAAGGAGGCTGTCTACAGTGAATTCTATATGCTGAGGTTCAGTTCGACTATGAAGGATGGTTGAGATAATTAATGTGAAGCCCCTTTGATTTCCTCATCAGCTGCTTATGGTCTCTACAGGTCATTTGGTGGAACATTCTGATTCCTTAAGATTAAATATTTTTCAATATCACATCAAACATCATGTCTCCACCTAAAACAGCTGTGCAGGCAGTTGATTGATGTAAAGAGCTGAAATGACAAAAAATACAGTGTTGAGTGAAGTGCTGCTTTAAAGGTGCACAAAGTCTGCATGTTTATGTTTTGCTGGCTCTTATTTATTGTCCCAAAAACTGATATGATGATATGACAGAATGATTGTTTCATTTATGCACTTGACAGATGCTTTTATCCAAAGCAACTTACATAGTATCGAAGACATGCAGTTTATCACTTAATGCATTCCCTGGAAATTGAACCCATGACCTACTGTTTGAGCTAGTAATTGTGTTTGTAGAGTAAACAGATCCTGCAACATACACCCTTAAAAAAAGTTGCTTCACAATGCCATAGAAGAACCTTTAACATTTGAAGAACCTTTCTGTCTCCAGATTATTAAAAGGTAAGAAAGAGATGGTTCTTTAAATAACCTTTGACTGAATGGTTCTTTGTGGAACCAAAAATGGTTCTTCTATGGCAGGGGTGCTCAACCCTGTTCCTGGAGATCTATTTTCCTGCAGAGTTTAGTTCCAACCCTGATCAACACACCTGTCTGTAATTATCAAGTGCTCCTTCAGATCCTAATTAGTTGGTTGTGTTTGATCAGGGTTGGAGCTGAACTCTGCAGGAAGGCAGGTCTCCAGGAACATGTTTGAGCACCTTTGTTCTATGGCATCGCTGTGAAGAACCTTTTTAATTGCCTTTATTTTTAAGAGCGTACATAACACTATACATATGGTTTAATGTGCTTCATTCCAAGGCCGAATAACAACTAGGACAAGAAAATAAACCTAATTTGCAAGGAACTGCCATAAGATTAGGGTATATTATTGTACTTTTTAACAATGGAGGTTTTTTTTTTCAGTTGTCCTGAATTTCATATTTAGAATAAACAATATAATAATTTACTTTCTGTTCAAAGGTAAAGTTTCAAAATGAGCATTATTTTTGATGAATACTGAAAGTAAATGTTAACATATGACTGTATTTTACAGTCCTGATCCTCATGTATATACTATTTCCTTATTATAGTATTTACAATAACTAGGTTATAATTAGGTACTAACCCTGCATCTACTCCTAAACCTATAATCCTACCCGATGTAGTTATCTTATATTACCAGTACTTTCCTAGGGAAGTACACTGTAAGTACATGTATGTACATGTAGGCCTACTGTAAAATTAAGTTCAACCCATATGACTAAGCACTCATGATACAGGACAGAGAGCATAGCATTAGTGAAACTTGCCCTGACTTGTCATGTACTTGGTATCAAGTATATTAATCAAGAACAAAATGTACAAGATAACAAAATCAGATTAAATTAAATAAAGCTTTAAAAGTCAGTAAAAAATCACTTCATTTTCACTTTAACTGTGACCCACAGGGAAACATTGTTCCTAGTCAAAATGGTCAGCTTTTAACATGACCTTATTATTAGCCCATAAAAAGAGACAAAGGACATTGTTCTCCATTCACTTTTAAAAACAAAACATTCAAAAATACATTGTTCCAATTTTTAATTCATAGATAACAAGACGTGAAATTTCACCTATATTATGACGACTTAACAAGGAAATATCCCTAGTTTCTATTTCAGAAATGTTTCACTTTAGACTACTTAAAAGAACTCTGAATAATCAGTTTAACAACACTGGGTCTTACCGTTTAAGTTCATTTGGAGAGAAATTCTCTTAAAACACATGAATGATCCCGATTCCTGCCTTTCGCTTAGGGTAACTTTTCTTTTCTTTCATTTAATGTCCTTTCATCCCGTGTCGGACTTGAAGCAGTGCTTAGCAGACGATCCTTGTAGGACATCAAAGTACCGCGAGAGCTATAGAGAGCCGTCTTATGCTTTGGAATCGCTCTCGCAGTACTTGTCACACATTCATTTCCCAGAAAGGGCGGGGCAGCTCCAAATTCTGCAGGTCAGCCCCGTTTCCCACCGAATAAAATTCACGTGGAGCCACAAAACCTATCTGATCCCTAAAATGAAGATGCAGTTTATATGCAGTTATTTATTTTACAGGGAAGCGGTGTATGGCAATCATTTCAGAAGTGAGATGGACAGAAATATCCAATGTAGTAGTAGTAATAATAATAATAATAATAATAATAATAATAATATTAATTATTATTATTATATCTAATTTATGTCTACAATATTTTTTAATAGGCTATCTATTTTCCTAATTACAATTTAATGATTATAATTGGTTTATACAAACACTTTTCCATTTTTTTTTATCACAAAATAAGGCAGAAAATATATTTTATAGCATCTCTACTGTATGTCAGTTAGCACGGTAGCATTCATGTACTTTATTTATTACCTGGAGAAGACTTGAAAAACATAAACCATATATTGTCGCAATCATTTATTGTCTTCATGTTTCATTAAGTCTGCAACCTTTAGCCAAATAATGCTAATGCTACGGCGATACTGGCAGTTATGCAGGTGTAGTGAGAGGAACTGTATAATAATAAGTGAAGTATGAGTTGTCCAATCACATAGCTTTGGTGGGTGTATATATATATATGAGGGAATTGTACGACACCAGTTGTGTGTTCAAGCACCGGTTGTGCGTCACGGCCTGAGGTTCGCCAGTTCCGCGTTTGTCCCTACCGCTCTCACAGGTATGCGTTGTTTGGCTAACCCATTAGCATCATGATGTGTGGCTTGGGATAATCCATTTAATGTATTTGATTTATAGTTTTATTATGGAGAGCATCAGTTGTGGTTCCTTGTACCGCCGCCGTTCTCTCTCGCTGCCTTAAAGTAATCCCGTGCGGGATCGGCGCTTTGATGTCCTTTCATGTTTGCGGCTGTATGTGAGTGGATGCGTAGGAATGATCATAACGAGAAGGTATGTAGAACAATTAATGTTGCGGCAGATTCCTTTGTGACAAGTAATTTAATATTATCTCTTGAGAAGAATAGCTTGATCTGGGTCCATCGCACGTAACAGAGCCTGCAGGGTGACATTTGTTGATGCTGCTGTTTTGTCGGCGTGATTTCCTGGATGCTGCACTGGTCCTCCGATGTGTAGCTGTGCCATTCTTTTGGTTTCTTTATTGATCCTGCCCTAACGAGTATTAGTTGTTCATCCTGGTTGCGGAAGTGGTTTAATTGTTTTGTTTTACGTTTATGTGGTACATTTTTGATTAAAATTATTTGTCCGTGGTTTTGTTTGTTCTAAATTGGTTTCAGTTTGTATTTTTGCTGCTTTTGCTTTATTTGTAAAGTTTATTTAACTTTGTTGGTCTTGCTTAGCAGCATTTAATTTTGTTTTGTTGATATTTGTTTTTTTTGTATGGTTTTCATTCGTGGTGTAAATATCTGCCACCCTTTGATGTAGATCTTAGTATTATACTAGGTCTGTGTTTAACCAACCATGTATATTTTGTTTTTTTGTATTTTCCTTTTTGTGTAAGAGCTAGTTTATCATTTCTTTGGTTTGTTTGTTGATTGTTTGTTAATTGTGTTGCAGGATCGAGGCTTCCGGACAGGTTACTAGTTGGCCCTCGTGTGTGGTGGTGGGATTCGGACACGGAGTGCAGTGTGTTCACATTGACTTGATTTGTGTGCGCGTGCGCGTGTGTGTGCGTGTGTGTGTGGTGTGACCTGTGCACCGGGTGGTAAGATCTTTGAGACATAGCGATTACATTTAATGATAGATTACCTGTCTTCGGTAAGCCTCGGTCTCATTGTTTCTATTTGTTTTCAACTGTCTTCCATGTCATTACAGCTTGGCTCCTGTGTCTTTTATTGACCTTTAGAATTCATATTTTGTAAAATAAACTTTGTACTTTTTGGTATCCACGTCTCAATTACTTTCTTTGAAACTAAGTTCCTGTGTCGTTTTTTTTTTTTAGTGAACTATTCATATTTAGTGAGATTTTCCCTGTTAACAGGGTGGTGTAGTCTGCATATGTGGAGTTATCGATCATAGGTGCCTGCTACACAGGGCAAGAGACCAGAGACCAATGTATGATTAGCACTTTACAAAGGATAATTTAACTAGACAATTATATTATTTTCTTATTGGCAGCAGGTATTTGCACTAAGTGGAAATAGCATTAGGTGCTTTTTGTGAAAATAGCAATAATATTTTCTTAGCGATAGGTGGTATTTACAGTGCAAAAACAATATTTTAGTTACACTAAGTGTAAATAATAAATTCAATGTACACTAAAATAGCAGTATTTATCCTCAGTATTGTAGTACATTATTGAGCAAGCAATAATAACATACTGTGTGTAAATTTATTCAAATTAGTAAATGGATGCCACCTTATTGGGACAATAATACCCTCCCTACTCCTGCCACTAAACTTACCCAATACCCAATAAACACTTTATTATTAATTGAAAATAAATGCGTTTCTGATCTGATAGACTATGTGATGGAAAAAAGGAGAAGAACAAGTTTGGCAAAAGACGAATAAAAACGTGGGTCGCTTATTTAGCCTATTGCAAATTATTCCGGTTTTTTGAACGCATTTTAAGAATACTTTTCCCATCAGCTGGTTGAAATGCTCAACACCGCTGTATGATACATCAAATACACATGCGCTCTCTGATGTAAACAAGCCCAAACAACACCATTCACAGTATACACATTGCATACCTTAATACACTCTTAAAAATAAAGGTGCTTCATGATGCCATAGAAGAAACCTTTTTGTCTAACTGGTTCCATAAAGAACCGTAAACATCTGGAGTTCCATTCTGTTTCACAAAAGGTAATTTTAATTAAAGATTATAAAAAGGTAAAAAAAAAAGCAATGGTTCTTTGTGGAACCAAAAATGGTTCTTCTATGGCATCACTGTGAAGAACCTTTTAAAGCACCTTTATTTTTAAGAGTGTACACTGGTCTCAAACTCAATTCCTGGAGGGCCACAGCTCTGCAGTTTAGCTCCAACCCTAATCAAACACACCTGATCCAGCTAAACAAGGTCTTCAGGATTACTAGAAACGTCCAAGCAGGTGTGAGTTGGAGCTGGCTGGAGCTAAACTCTGCATAGCTGCGGCCCTCCAGGAATTGAGTTTGAGAACTCTGCCTCAATAAAATAGAAGTTGTATGGTAGCATGCCTTTCCGAGCACAGCTTCCTGTACCAATTTCAGTGTACTTAAGTTATATTTAGCAGATTCTGGTCATCTGGGAATTCCATGCATACAAAAAGCCAAAAACAACATCTAGTTAAAAAACGGATTGCACAGAAGTTCCATACTTAACCCCAGGTCTTTGCCTACTTGCGGTCTAAGCTCCTCCCATGTGGATGTCTTTGTGCTTCAGCAAGGCCTGGAATTACCCAGAATTCTTGCAGGTATCAAGTTTAGTTATCATAATGTCTGTAAAATAATACTGTGAACGTCTGTAAGATATATTGCAAATTTGTACAGGCTACTCTGTTTTAAAAAACAGTTTTTATTCATCACATAGTACAGATATTTATTGTGAATAATATAGTGATGCCAAGATGTTTGCTAGTTAAGGCTTTTACTAGCTATTTTTTCCGTGAACTTCAACCATGAAACATTCTGAATGTTCATACAAAACATGTCTGAAAGATAAATGTTATGGGTTATTAATGTTTCTTAACTTAATCTGTGTGATGTACAGTATTATGAGGCAAATAGTGTATCAGTATAATAGTAGATACTACTAGAGTTTACAGATTATTTATTCAAAGTATAAGAATTGTCAGAAAAGCAGAAAAAAAGAGTTTGGTCTTGGTTTAAGTTCTTCTGTGTCAAGCTGTAGATTGATTGTTGATCCACATCAGTCCTGATCTTTGGTCAGCTTGCTGGCACTAGAAGTAGGATGTTATCCAATGGATTATTATGTGTTTTGTATTTAAATAAATGGGGGCAGATGTACGAGTAACAAATAAATTTAGAGGGACAAATGCATAAGGACTGACAAATAATTAAAATATGTGCCATGTCACAGAAACGATTCACAAATACAGTGTATTGTGTTATACTGAATTTTAATTTCAACATTTAATGCATGTAACTGTTCAGGTATAAGGTAGAGATTATTGTAAAAATTACTAATGAATGATTTCTAAATTTTACCATGGTAATCAACAGTGAGCGCATTGCTATTTATTTCAGTTTTTCCACATAAAAAGGGTTAAGAATATTATATATTACATTCTGCAATATCAATGCTTAATCTTTATCATGATATTGTTAATACATAATACATAATGCAGTAACTACATTGTCTGCTATAAGAAACTAATATTTCTGTTTTGAGTTATCTTTTTGTTTTAGTTTTGTCTGGTTGAAACCTAATAAGTAACATCAAGTCCATGGATTATGTAAGTACTTTAAAAGCCCTCCACCAACATTTTGGACCTGGACAGACCTGAAATATTGAAGTGATATAAAAAATCCATTAATCAGACAAATGTAAAGTACATAATGATGGGGGGAAATTGTCAAAGCCTTACCTTATCCTTGGATGAGCCTTTGACTTGTGCTTGAATATGAAAATCTGGGTTATTGAGACTCCAATAATAACAATAAAAACAACGACGACAACACCAGTTATGATTCCAACAACAAGACCATCTGGATTATGTTCACATTTAGCATCAGATGACGTCGTTCCAGCTTCTATTTGTTTACGACCCATACTCTGACATCTGTAGACAGTGCAAGAGTGTGAAGTTAGCAAGTCCAGAACTATTAGAGTGGGAATTTAACATAAAACTTTATGTAAAACAACTCACAATGTATGTGGCCGACAAGCTGAAAATGTGCCATCAGAGTAGGTGCCATTTTTGCATTCATCACATACAGTATCAGTGCTTGCTGTTTCTGTGAAGGTATTAAGACACTGAGTTCTGTGAAGACTAAACGTTTCATAAATTCACTCACCTCAGATTCAGTTCAAAACACTACAGGACTTTTCACACTAAGTATTCAATGTTCAGCATTTAACAATGTTTATTCAAGGTTAACAATAACCCAGTGCAAACAGTACATACGTTGGGTCAGTTTTTCTAAAACCGGTAACATTTGACAATAAGGTTTCATTTTTTAACACTAGCTAATGCTTTTGGTTTAATGAATATGTGTATCACTGTAACGTGGGGAGGGAGACGAGTGGCGAGCGGATCCAAATGCAAGCTTTTATTCGTGGGACGAGACAGAGAAATAGTGAAAACAGGCAGGGTCAGAACAACAGCAAACGCGTATGTAAGGGGCGAGACACAAGAATAGTCCGTAAAGAAGGCGTGGGTCGATCCGTGGCGAACGTAATCCGTGTGGGGCAAGGCGAGGGAATAATCCGTGAAACGAGCGAGAGTCCAGAAGGCAGGCGGCGAGACAGATGAGACGGCCAGGCGAGAAAGCTAAACACAGGGGAACACGGGAACTTAGGAACTTGGGAACTTGGGAACGCGATACACAATGCAATAAACACAACAATAACCACAATACTCCGTGAATCACAGAGGGAAAGTCCAGGGTTTATATAGAGCGCCTGATTGGCCACAGGTGCTGATGCAATCAGCGCGATGAGTGATGGGAGAAGTAGTCCGGGGTGCAGTGCAACAGTCTGTATAGTGTGAAAGAGTGAGAGCGACATCTGGTGGTAAGCGGACCGAAGTTCACCGACGAGATTCATGACAATCACAAAAATAGGTTCCTGTGTAAGACTTTGTTTGCATAGTACCAAAACCACTAACTACACTGTAAAAAATAAAAAACACAATTTGTTGAGTCAGCTTAAAAAAATTTGTTACCCTGCTGCCTTAAAATGTTAAGTCAACTAAAATAAGTTTATTCAACTTGAAATGTTAAGTTGTACTAAGTAACAACTTAGATATTTGGGTTTGTAAACTTAACAGATGGATAAGTAACGCAGCTGCCTTAAAATTTTAAGTTGATTCAACTCAAATATCTAAGTTGTCACTTAGTATAATTTAACATTTCAAGTTGAATAAACTTTTATTTGAGTTGACTGAACTTAAAATTTTAAGGCAGCCAGGTTACAAATTATTTTAAGTTGACTCAACAAATAGTTTTTTACAGTGTAGATGATCCACAAGATCCACTGGTGCTTGCTACTTGCGACGTGATTTGAAAGATATGAACTATAGCTAGAATCACTGTTTCTGCAGATTGTTGATATACAGAGATAGCTGTAGTATTTTCATCACAATAAAACTGTGTATGGCAATATAAAATATATTAAATAAGGTCTAGTTTACTAAGTATTTTGTGTTCTTATCTGCCTATTCTAATATGTGTGAATAGCATTTGCAGATATGTGCGCTTGCTTTAGTAACATCCACACCAAAAATGAGAACACCCGTACCTCTTTGTAGGATGTATTCTCCAGGTTTACACTGAGAATGTTTAACAGCTAATTTACAGCTGCCTTTTTCTCGGACTATACAAAAGAATCCTTTTAGTGGCTCACAAACGGTATTTGATAACTGTGTACAGGCCTTCTGTATCCTTAAACCTAAATATATTGAAACAAAACAGTTGTTTATTATTGAATAATGAAGTATGTTATAGGGATAGTTCACCCAAACATGAAAATTCTGTCATTCATTACTTACCGTCATGTTGTTCCAAACCTGTAACTTTCATTCAGCAGTGGTACTTTCGATAATGGCGATAGACGGTAACTCGCGGGAAAAGAATTGTTAAATAAAGCTACACAAAAATTCTCATAGCTTCATAAAATTAGCATTTAACCACTGTCACATGGACTATTTTGTCGATGTTCTTGGAGCCTTTCCGGGCCTTGAATGTGGCAGGACCCTTACTGTCTATGCAGGGTCAGAATGCTCTTGGATTTTATAAAAAAAATCTTGTGTTCCGAAGATGAATAATGGTCTTACAGGTTTGGAACGACATGAGGGTGAGAAATCATGACATAATTTTTATGGGTCTCATTAAATGATTGTAGACTTTTGGGTAGCCTGAACTCTCTGCTAAATAAATAAATGTAAAACCCTCACCTGCATCACAGGTTGAGCAGGAAAAGCACATTTCAAGGCCATTCGATTCATCAGTGTACGTGGATGCACTACAGGCTATGCAAGTCGTGCTGGTATCCACTGTGCAATGCCATAAAACACGATTACCTTTAAAAAGTATATGGGATATTAGAAGGTTCCTTTTGACAATTTAAATTTTTCTATAGATTTTTTTTTTGGCCTGAGTCAAGACATCTTTCAGTTCTTGTAAACAATACTACTTAATGGACTAAAAACTAAAATGTTCTTTATTGCTGCAAGCTATTCACTTACCAGGTGCACACATTGGGCAGCAATGTCCATTTATCTCATATTCAGCAGGGGCACAGGCACAATAAGCTAATTCTATGCATAGAAAGGCAATAGAAATAATGTATAAAATAATCAACAAAAGCTGCATTTTCATAAAAATGTAAAATGGGTCAGCTCAGTGTGTCTGTGCAAAGAGCTGATAGTGGATTTAGCCTTTCTATTAGACTTCAGAAGCACTTCCGTGTGTTGAATTTGGCAGGTTCTGATCATTTTCTGATGGATTTCATTTTCTGTGGAGTGGAGAACAAAAAAAAAAAAAAAAAAAAAAATCAGCTGGTGGGTGTGTCACCCACAACCAAAAGTTTTGAATCAACTATTGAATATAGTTTAATATGTTTTTCATGTAAATACATGCTGTTTAATGTTGACTTTTAGTATTCACATGCTTTCAAAAACTTTATTAGTCAAGGTTTTATTTATTAACATTAACTTATTAACAGATAAGTTAACATGAACTAGTCATTAACAATACTTCTACAGCATTTATTAATTTCAGTTAATGTCAATCTAAAATTGACCAATATGTTTTTTAAATTAAAAGTTGTATCTGTTAACATAAGCTAATGCACTGTGAACTAACATAAACATATTTAACATTAACAAAAGTAAATAAACGTTCAATCTATTGTTCATTGTTAGTTCATGTTAGTTAATGCATCACGTAATGTCAACAAATGATACCTTATTGTAAAGAGTTACCAGTGATATTTTAGATGATTATAACCTGGCACACATCATTTCATCAGATTTACCTGAGTAGTACAGTATAAAATGTAAGAAGTGAAAAGGCAGATAAACTATATTCAACTAAAATAAATATCAATTCAACAGCAATTCTTTTAAAAACTGTAAAACAATGATATTTACCCAATTAGATTGACAAGCAGTGAAATCATTAAATCCATTTACCAACACAAGAGCATACAAAAAGCACTTACTTTAAAGGAATGAGATGTTTCTCACAGCTGCAGACCAATCTTTTGAGAGGGGACCCAACATTAATGAATAAAGCATGTGACTTGCAAGGGACTGATTCTTTGATACAAAGTATCCCATTGTTAAGACATTATTATTATTTATTATTCAGTGTATGTAATGCACTGAGCTTGAGCTTAATCTCGTAAAAGTTTACGCTGAAACGCATTTTATTTACCATAATGTGTTTAATTCATATAGCATTTTTTTACATTTTGGGTTTTTCAAAAAGCATTCAAACTGTTAGACATGACTTGACACTGGCACAGAACAGAACAGAAGGAGAAAGAAGTGATTGTTTCAGCTGAAGAAAAAGAAAAAAAAAAAAAAACTGTTGAACAATGACTGATTTGTATGTGGAGTCTTTTTCGTGTATCTGTAGCGTAGGCTAATTTTTTGTCTGTCTGGTCAGAATTGATTCTGTGTTCCCATGGAACATAATGAACACATGACAAAATGTCCTACAGTGTGTTTACTATTTAGCACAGGGGTCACCAGACCCGGTCCTGGAGGGCTGGTGTCCCTGCAGAGTTTAGCTCCAACCCTAATCAAACACACCTAAACCAGCTAATCAAGGTCTTACTAGGTTTACTTGAAACTTCCAAGCAGGTGTGTTGAGGAAAGTTGGAGGTATACTCTGCAGGACACCCTCCCTCCAGGAACAAGTTTGGTTACCCCTTATTTAGCAGGTAGCAGTAACTCGTCACATATTGACGATTGGTCAGGACCCCTCACTTTTTGACGCTTAGGGTACCCCTTCAGCATAATTTTTCGACGAGCAATGTTTTCAGTTGTTTGTCTTAATTTAATGGTTTGCATGCGTTTGTAAAAACAGAAATTATTTTATATAAATGTATACTTTAATTGGAGCACCTAACCCCACCCCTGCCCTAAACTTACCCACTTCTGAACAATACAAAACATGCAACAGGCAAATAAGTACAGTCACAGTTATTTATTGCAAAAACTGACCATAAACAAGCAGTATAAAAGCATAACAAGCAAGTCATGTTGCATTCCAAGTCTTCTGAAGCCATACAATATCCTTATGCGAATAACAGGATGTTTTGATCGCTGAAAATGATACCGCTCCATTCACGCGCTCATATCTCATTCAAAAAGATACTAGTGATGGGTCGTTCTTGAACGATTCATTCATTTTGAAAGAATCTTTAATGTGACTCGGGACGAACAAGTTGTCTCGGGCAGTGATTCGTTCAGTCGCGCATGTGCAACATCCTATTAGTCAAAGTCAAAGTCAGCTTTATTGTCAATTCTGCCACATGTACAGGACATACAGAGAATTGAAATTACGCTACTCTCAGACCCTAGGTGCAAACAGATATTAAATACAAATATATTAAATACAAAAGGTAAGTACAGATAGATACAAAAATTTACATGTAAAAATAACACCACAACAACAACAATATACAAGTAAGAGCACATGTGCAAAAGCAAACAGAGTAGTGCAAATGCAACAGTATAGTGCAGTGGAGCTTATCAATATGATAAAGTGACAGAGAGCAGTCTTATAACTGACAGAGAGGTAGGAATGAGGTAGCTGGCAGACCAATGCTGCACAAAGTGACTGGTGCAGGTCTGTGAGTGTGTGTGAGTGTGTGTTTACATGTATGTGTCAGAGATCAAAAAGTGCATGGGGAGGGAGAGGGGAGTGGGGGCAGAGCCGGAAGAGAGTTGAACTCGAAAACTTGTCAGAGAAGAGGCGAGGTGAGCCAATCATAGATTAAAGACCCAGGAAACAGTGCCGGCCTGTAGGTTATTGGGGCCCTAGGCAAGATAATGAAAATGGGCCCCACTAGTGTAAAAAACTGTCATAGAAATTTGACGAGTGAAGAGAAAGCACATAAAATGACTATTTCCATTTTTAAGTGTGAATGTGTATTAATTGTAACACATTCAATAAACATATGTAAAAATATTTAAACAAATTATTTTAAAAAATAGGAGTACAAGCGAGCTTAAATAAATAGATACACATGAAACACAAATAAATAACATATAAATGAAGTACATACAAAAACGAAATAAAATAAACAAAATAAAAATAGGCCTACTAATATTTATAAATGATAAGAAATGCAGGCTATTCTGCTTGTTTTTAAGGATGTATTGATGATCACTAGAAAAAAATTGCATTAGACATTGGATCCGGGTCTAATTATTTAACATGCTCGTAACATGCTAAATGTGGCTCAATTTTTCTTTATATCACAAATCTGTCTGTGATCTTGGGCATCAATGCATGTATAAAACAAGTACAGCAATTAATATTATGTATATTGCAGTCAATACATCCTTTTTTTCCCCCGCTGTGGAAAGATTTTGTTTGGATTCCATTTCTACCACAACTTCACTTTAATCTCTCTCTCATTCTTTCATTTCAAATCATTTAAAACTAGCATTAATGTGTAACAGGACTATAAGTAATATGAAGTGAATTCCAAAATCTGAACCGTAACAACAAAATCTAAACTGTAACAGAGGTTTTTCTAGCTTTTTCATTACTCACCAAAAATGAAAAAAAAAAAAAAAAAAGAACATGCCAAAATGTCACTATCAATATTACCAATTCTGAATATTGTTATTATTAAATAAAATAAAATAAAATAAAAAATAAACATTAAATAAAACAATGATCATTATCAATATATTTAACAGAAAACTGCAGCATGACCTGTTAACATGCAGGAAGCCTATAACTATAAATGTTTAGAAAGGTATAAGGATTTATTATAAAATAAATTGCTCTAAAAATCTTATCTTAGGAAAACAAACTCTTCTACACTGGAGGAAAAACTTACAGAGAAGTAGTGTTATTATTCCTATTTTAGTCAAAATAAGGTGTTGTGAGTATTAGTGAGTGCACACATGTATTAAAATGTTTCATTCATAAAGGAAATCCCTAATATGGACAAAGGTATGCGCTATCGCGTAGCTGAATAAAACTCAGATAGAGACGTTTTACTGATGAAACATGGATACATATCTACGATTGCGACTAAATGGTTTATCTCTGTTCTTCAAGCCATATCGGGTATTTTTATATGAATAACTTGCTAATCATGCTAATGATAATCAATGCTAATCAACAGCCTTTATCACTTTAAAGAATACCATATAAAATAATGATGACTTCAGATCACAAGAGGAAGTTATTTCAACCACTCGACTGATGTTATTAAATTAATTTGGAGCAAAAACATGTAATTAAAATGTTCTGTTTAGACAGCAGGTTTGTAAACAGACTCAAACCCACACAAAATCCATGCACGCGTTCTACTGAGATAAATTTGATTGCACGGACTGATTTTCTTCATATGTTCGACACATATGCTGCACTGTCCAGCCCTGTTTCGTCACCCGTTTTGTAGTCAGAATGTGTGCGGCTGGAAGTTGTGCTGCGCACATCGATCGGTGTATGACATTAAAGTACCTCGAGAGCGATTTAAAAGCATGCAGCGCTGTCTCTGCTCTATAGCTCACGCGGTACTTTGATTTTAAAGGGGTCATCGGATGCAAACTTCACTTTTTTGTGTTGTTTGAACATTAATGTGTGTTGGCAGTGTATGTACAAATCTACCCTATAAAGATAAAAATCCATCCAGTGGTTTTTAATTAATCTGTAAAAATAATATCCCCTTTTTCAAATGAGCCGTTCTCAGATGCCTGTCGGTGTGGCGTCACACCAACAGAGGCCGCTCCCACGATAGTTGATTGACATGAGCTCTCACCTCAGACCAGCTGTCACAGTCCAGTAACTTTCCATGTTTTGATGCCGGAGCAGGGATGTAAGTTAGACAAGGATATCTCAGATTGAGCGATTTAGGTGTTGTGTTGCTGGATGTAATAATGAACACAGTGGTCGTCACTTACTCCCGACATCTGAGCAGCTGAAGATGCAGTGGATTACGTTTGTTTGTGAAGGTAATGCGCCTCCCGATCTACATATATCTGTCTATGTTCACACTAATCATTCGTGATCCAGCTTCACTTACAGCAGAAGTGTGTATAAGCCTTTTTTTTATGAATCTTTGCGATCGCCTTTCCTTATAACGTGGTAGTTAGCAAGTTTAGCGGCTAAACGCGCTAAATGCGGCTAATGTAAACAAGATCGTCTTCCCACAGAGGGAACAGTCCCTTAGAATGAGATGATTTTTGCAGAGCTCATTTTGGCAAGGTAAAAAGGGTGTTGTTTTACAAAACCATTGAGAATTTTTAATCAAAGTATATTAGAGACTTTTTATCAAGACACTAAAGAATCATATCAACTTGTGGAAAACGGGCAGCCGATGACCCCTTTAAACACGGATCTTTCTGCGCAGCGCTTCAAGTCAAAGGCACCTAAAAATCCAACTGACAACCTTGCAACCGCGGGGCCCTCCCCTTAAAGGAACACTCCACTTTTTTTGAAAATAGGTTCATTTTCCAACTCCCCTAGAGTTATACAGATGTGTTTTACCCTTTTTGAATCCATTCGGCCGATCTCCGGGTCTGGCGGTAGCACTTTTAGCATAGCTTAGCATAAATCATTGAATCCGATTAGACCATTAGCATCTCACTATAAAATGACTAAACAGTTTAAATATTTTTCCTATTTAAAACTTGACTCTTCTGTAGTTGCATCGTGTACTAAGACTGGTGGAAAAAGAAAAGTTGCGATTTTATAGGCCGATATGGCTAGGAACTATACTCTCATTCCTGCGTAATAATCAAGGAATTTTGCTGCCGTGCCATGGAGGCAGCAGGGGCAATGATATTACGCAGCGCCTGAACGTGACCGGCACTAAGTTTGTGTAGATGCGGAGTTGCAGCGGTAGGGCTGTGACAGTCACAATGACAACCGCACCGCAGTCGTTAGTTGCCACCGGCAATACTGCACGTGACGTCACACAATCTATAACAAGCTTAAAATACAGTTTCTTTAACAATTTCTCTGCAATGGCCGTTTTTAGTGTCCCCGTCGGCAGCAGCAGCGAGCGCAAGTACTTTCGCAGCTACTGGAAGAGATCCGCGTTCAAACGCACACAACAGGCTAAAGCTTGCAAAGCTCCGGGAAAACTAATTACCATGAATGTGTCGGGAGGAAATATTAATATTATTAATAAATTATTATTAAACTAGTGTTTTCTGAGCCAGTGTCGTAAAGATGACGACCCTGAGACGCCATCTGCTCATTGGACGCGCCTTTAGAGAGAAATACATCTCTACGGATTTTATAATGAAAGAGTTTGTTTTCGATTTTATTTTTTTAGTTTTAAAGTAGTAAAGTAATAATTTAAAGCTTTCTATAGATATATTTATCTTGACTGTAAGGCAAGTATTCACTGAGTTTCGTTTCATTTTTGTGCATCGCTCCTGTTTAACACCGAGACATCAGAAAGCGCATCTTGTGTGTTTTCTTTATTTTTACAAATGCACAACATTTTGTTGAAAATGTGAGTGCACGCAAATAAAATTAGACCCTTTACAGTTCCAGATGATATATTACGCTTATCTTTATGAGCAAATATTATGGCGTATTTAATTTTTTTTGCAAGTGATTGCGCTGGCGCATCCATGTCCTGCAAAGCACATTTAGCTTCCACTCTCCAACAAACCATTGTATGCGCAAAATAGCGCGCATTTCTCTAAGGTAAACGTTTAAAATAACATTGTGATGTGCTTGAAAATTTTATTTTAGGCAAGTCGTGATGATTTGAGAAGGCAAAATTGATCAAACATAGGCTGTGATCAACTCACTGCCTGCCTCTGGCCGCTTGGTCGTTGAAGCAAAAACCTTAATTTAATAAACAAAAAATGTTCCAAACATATTTCTAAATTAACTTTATAAAAAACCGAAAAGAAATATAACTATGTTCCTATTAAAAACAAAACTGAGCTAATTTAATGAATGCAACAGTGTAATGGGAAAGAGAGAGAAAAGACTCGTGACGGTAATTTTGATGATCCGTCCAACAAGGGTTGGGCGAGGTTGTTACGAACTTATGCAACAAATGTTTGTTTAATATTTACCGTTCTTATTTTGGCTACTTTCTTATTTAACTGTATAATTTCTTTGATATTTACTTGAGTGTTTTGTAGGCTGAAATAAATTATAAATAAATAAATAAAAAAAATTATATATATATGTATGTATCTATGTATCTATGTATGTATCTCAACACCTCGCCACCGACTGTAGTTGGAAAAAAATCTGCCACCTTCACAGCCCTAGCAGCTGGCAGAGTTGACGGCTACTTAATATCATTGCGCCTGCTGCACCCATTTTTTATTATATTTTTATATATTATTACGCTGGAATGAGAGTATAGTTCCTAGCCATATCGGCCTATAAAATCGCAACTTTTAATTTTCCGCCAGTCTTAGTACACAATGCAACTACAGAAGAGTCAAGTTTTAAATAAGAAAAATATCTAAACTCTTTAGTCATTTTATAGTGAGATGCTAATGGTCTAATCAGATTCAATGATTTATGCTAAGATATGCTAAAAGTGCTACCGCCAGACCCCGCGATCGGCTGAATGGATTCAAAAACGGTAAAACACATCTGTATAACTCTAGGGGAGTTGGAAAATTAGCCTATTTCAAAAAAAAGTGGAGTGTTCCTTTAAGGCAGGGCCCTAGGCGACCCCCTGTATTGCCTGTTGGATGGCCGGAACTGCAGGTAAACAATGAATTAATCTTTTCTGTTTCTTATAGCATTATAGTTTTGTCTTGTTTGTAGTCTGATCAGTGGTTGTGTAAGCAGTCGATGTGTTAGGGAGGCAACACGTAACATTTAAATTATATTTTGCTAAAATATAAATTGCTAAAGAATTCATTTTGCTGAACGAGACTCAAAGGTCCGAGTCGGTAAAATGATCCGAAATTCCCATCGCTTTTTTTTTTTTTATTTCTGAAAACAAGAACATACAAATCAATACAAAATACAAAATATCAACAAAAATGAAAATAAAAGAGACAACAACAACAACAACAATAATAAAACAGTACAAAAAATACAATAAACAATAATAAAAGAAATAAAAATAAAGTAAAATAAAATGCGATAAAAGGCCATTGTTTTACATAAGATTCTCTACACAAAAACTTTAAGTGCAGAACAAATTCTAAGAGTTTTCATTGCTTTCTTATTAGTAGATACTGAAATCAATTGAATATAATTTTCCATATCTTTTAGAAAGACCACAAAGACAGGTTTACAATTTGAGAATTTGCATTTGTGAATGTAAAATTTACTTAAGAAAATAATTAAATTTATAATAAAACAAATATTTTCTTTAGTGGGGTTTGAGTCAAAGTACCCAAATATAACATTTCTCATTTGTAAAGAAAATTCTGGCAAAATCTTCAACTTAACAAAGGCACCAATATCATACCAAAACTCCTGAGTGTAGTGACATGACCAAAACAAGTGTTCCACAGTTTCATCGGCATTCAAACAAAAGGAACATGTTAGCTCTACGTCAGCTCTAAACTTTTGGATAAATTTCTTGACAGGATAAAACCTATGAATCAGTTTAAAAGACACTTCTTTCACTTTATTTGTAAGAAAGAACTTTTGCTGTAGTGACCAGATTTTTTCCAGTTAAGATTTCCAAATAAATTATTCCAAAAAAAGGTCACATGTGGAGCAGAAATTAAATTCTCAAGAAATAATGATCTTATTTTATAGTTTTCGTTCCTTGATGTGGAAAAACAAATTTGACCAACAGGAGTATCACAGGGATTGATAAGAGATGCAGTAACTGTTGAAGAATAATTTTTAAGAAGCATACACAAACCAGAAGGAATAGCTCCCATAACTACAGCGAATTCTTTTGGAGTTACAGGTATTTGGTATTTGGAAAGAAATTCTGAATACCTAAGCAAGAGACCTTGATTGTTAAACAACTGCTGTACCAAAACCAAACCATTACTTAACCAGTTATCATAATATAGAGATTTGTTCTTAAATAAAATATTCTTATTGTTCCAAATAAAACATCTCTGTGGCAAAAAATTGTTTATAAATTAAAGTCCATGCTAGGAGAGACTGTCGATGAGAACTTCCCATCACCAAAACATACTCCCGAACTGAGCATGACGCAATCGGGCACGAGACACATAAGAGCCAATGGCAGTTCACAACAGCATAACACAATTGGTCACGAGACACCCAAGAGCCAATAGCATTTCACAGCCAAGGCTTGCTTCTTATAATTTGACTTATAATTTGCAGTAATAGCAATATTATTACCCAATATATCATTACCCAATATATCATCGCGTCTGTTCTTCTCGCAAATCAATTGTTTTGCTTCGGAACCCTTGGAATATTAATACTTTTTGAATAAATTATGAATATAGTTGTATCTGCCTGTTATATCTTGCGTTTTGTTGACACATGGTTAGGTTTAGGGGCAAGGGTTGGGTTAAATGTGTAAATAGTATAATATAAATAAAACTGTTTTGACTGTTTGCATTGAAAAAAAAAAAATCAACCTATCATTGAAGTAAAACAATGGAAAACAGGGGGAAAATCTCATTATGAAATACATGTTTTTCTCTAGTTCATGCTGACCACAATTATTGGCACCCAGTTATTGCAACATCCTTTATTCAAGATAACATCTCTGAGTTTTCTTCTTTAATGCCTGAAGAATTTGGAGAACACCTGACAAGAGATCAGAGACCATTCCTTCATACAGAAACACTCCCAATGTTTCAGATTCACAGCTCCATGCTGGTGCTTCTTCTTTTCAGTTCACCCCACACATTTTCTGCAGGGTTTAGGTCAGGCAACTGGGACGGCAATGGCAGAAGCTTCATTTTATGCTCAGTGACACATTTTTGTGTTGATTTTGATGTTTGATTTAGATCATTGTCCTGATGGCCACAGCTCATTATAGAACTTCTAACAGATGTAGTCAGATTTAGATTTTTTATCTGTCGGTATTTGTTGGTATTATTCCGTGGTGCCATGTATCTGAACAAGACGTCCAGGACCTCTGGCAGGAAAATAAGCCCGCAACATTAAAGATCCAGCAGTAAATTTAACCGTGGACATGGGGTACTTTTTGTACCAAACCCATCTGGTGGGTTTGTTGCCAGGAAGCTCTTTTTTTTTTTAGTTTCATCTGACCACAGAAGCCAGTCCCATTTGAAATTCCAGTCGTGTCTGACAACTGAATATGCTGAAGTTTGTTTCTGGATGATTAAGGAGGATTTTTCTTAAAACCCTCCTGAACAACATGTGTTGATGTAGGGGCTGTTTGAATTTTTTTTCAAACCCCAAGACTCAACTAATCTCTGCAATTCTCCTGCTGTGATCCTTGGAGAGTCTTTGGACACTTAAACTCTCCTCTTCACCATACATTAAGACGATATAGACACACATCCTTTTCCAGGCAGATTTGTAACATCTTTAGTTGATTGGAATTCTTAATTATTGTTCTAATGATGGAAATGGGGATTTCCAATTCTTTAGCTCTTTTCTTACAGCCACTTTCTATTTTGTGAAGCTCAACAATCTTGTTCTGCACATCAGAACTATATTATTTGGTTTTATTCCTTGTGATGGATGATTAAGGGAATTTGGCCTTTGTGCTCCTCATATTTAACATCCTGTGAAACAGGAAGTCATGGCTGGACAATATCATACTCCTAGTCATTCTAGTGTGCTAAATAATTGCAAATATGAATGGGAATATACTTCAGAGATATTTTACTCATTATAATTTCTAAGGGTGCCAATAATTGTGGTCAGCATGAACTAGAGAAAGACATTTATTTCATAATGAGATTTTCCCCCTGCTTTCCATTGTTTTACTTCAATGATAGGTTAGAATTTTGTGAATTGTTTGAATGAAAGATTAAAAGGATAAACAATGCAGATTTATTTTCACAGCCACCTTTGCTCATATTTACCAAGGGTGCCAATATTAATGGAGAGCACTGTATAATATATCACACCCAAACATATATGCAATAATAGCAATATTATTACCTAATATATAATTTAATCATGACGACAAAATTGCAAATTGCTACTATAACTAAAACAAATCCATTAAGATTTTTTTGAAATATTGAACCATAGTATGCAGCTAAAATACGAGTCCTTTATCCATTATATTGTCTATTATCCTGTGAAAAGGTCATCTTGTTTGTCAATACTAGAATACTGATATTGCCTTTGAGAAGTTGACAAAATGTGATTACTTAAGTACCATAAAGATAACAAAAACACACAGATAGACTCAAATTATAAGTACTCACTTGTCAAAAAAAAAAAAAATTGTTATATTATTTTTAAACAAATACATTTAAGTAATCCTTCAAAAACATAATTGTGCAAAAGCAATAAAATACTGTTTCATAACTGTATTTTGATAATGCAGTTGTAATATGCTAGCTCATGTACTTGTTGACATTACATTCAGTATTCAGTTGAGGCTGATGAGTACTTCATTAGTAACTGATTATAGAAGATGGCAAAATCATTTAATGCTGTTTGACTTTTTGTTTAAATGTCTGTGGCTCAAACTGCTAAATTTCAGGCATGATAACTCCTTCAAAATGTAGTGAAATATCTGAGCAGTTGAGAAACTGCAATCATTTGCAGGTTGTCAGGACTTGTCCTTCTGTTTCAAATGATTCAGCAATTCTCCTGCCACCATCAACTTAAAAAAAAAAAAAAAACAAAAAAAAAACCACACAACACATTAAAGCATTACTTTTCAGATTTTAGAAGCATAAAGAATGTTTTAATGCATTAATTTATCACAGTCAAACCACAGGAGACCAAAATATTATATAATTCACATAATTAAAATCTAATATAGTGTCTTTCAAGTTTCTCACCATGTATATAATAACTGGGTCTTGTATTTCTTTGTCTGTATGTGCCAGGATTAACTATGATTTGTTTTTTTTGTTTTTTTTAAAATCTGTCTTGTGCTCGTCAATGCTGTTTTAATTTGCTCAAAAACACAGTAAAAAGTGTATATATATATATATATATATATATATATATATATATATATATATATATATATATATATATATATATATATATATACATACAGTAAACTATTATGTATCTTTATTTAGATATTTATTTATTATTTAGATATTATTATATATCTTCATGCATATATTTTAATGTATTTTAAAGTATTATACATGTAATGGTAAAGCTGAATTTTCAGCAGTCATTACTCCAGTCTTCAGTGTCACAAGATCCTTTAGAAATCATTTTACAATATTTCTAATATAATATTAATAATGGTTCTTATTATTGTGATGGTTGAAAACTGCATAATGTTTTTGCTGCATATTTATTTATTTTGAAAACCCTGATTTCGAGGTTTATTTTAGGTTTCTTTGATGTACAGAAACTTCAGTGAATTGCCATTATTTGAAACTGATTTTTTTGGTAGTTATTCCTTTTTGGTTACAACCGTAACCCTCGTTCCCTGAAGGAGGGAACGGAGATGTTACGTCAATACTGACGTATTTGGGGTCCTACTTGGGGGCCCAATCACCTCCGAGCTTTAAGAAGAAAAGGCCAATGAGATTGGCTAGTGGAATTTGCATGCTAAGCCAATCCCCTGTACATACGGGTATATAAGATGGCGGCATGCATCCACTCACTCAGGTTTTATGCTGAGAAGCCGAGAACAATCCTGAACTGCGCTGAATGCCGGGATGGTTGCAGGAGGATGTAACGTCTCCGTTTCCTCCTTCAGGGAACGAGGGTTACAGTTGTAACCGAGTTGTTCAGTCGTTCTCTACGATGTTACGTCAATACTGATGTATTTGGGGTCCCTCTGGAAAATGCCACAATCATGAACCACGTTACGTAGTTGAGGAACAAATCCTGACAGACAAGCGTGTCAGGACAAATGAAGCTCAACACGTAACCTTCCCAACGCCCTGTAAGCCAGACAACGAGCCCACAGGGGAGCAAGGTATCTGAGCAACCGTTGGGGGGCGGAGCACAATGACGAAATTTAAAGCCATGTAGAGACTAATGCAATAAAATATCCTTTTTTTAAAGATATTAGGGGGAACACGGTGAATAACCGTGGAAAAAATGCTTAAGACATTTTGAGACCCCCTGTCGGAGCACAGTCACGGACTACTCCGCTCTAATTTGGACTGTGGGGCAATGGAAGGCCCAGAGTTCACAGAGAGGAGCAACGACTTGACTCCAAGGGGGCACAGCTCACCTCGGTACTAAGAAGCCGAGGTGAGGCCCAATTTCCACCCAATGGCCAACTTCTGCTTGAGGACAGCATTCCCCGTTTTACTGCTGACCCGTAAGCAAACAAGAGCTGCTCGGAGCAACTAATGCTCCGGGTGCGGTCCAATAACATGAATAGCAGGAACAGGACACAGCAACGCTAAGGCCGGGTCTGCCTCCCCTGGTGACAGTGCTTGCAGGTCCACCACCTGAACCCAAAGGTGAGAGGTGGGAACCCCGGGCACATAACCAGACCGGGATTTCAAGATAAGAAAGAATACGTGAGAATAGCCGGATCCAATTTAAGGCACAGCCCTCCCCCTCTTAATGGAAGTGAGCGCGATCAGGAGTGAGGTCTAAGCAACCGAATTTGTAGCTCGACTGATCCAAGCGGCTCAAAGGGAGCATTCCGTAGACCTAAGAGGGCCACGGAGAGACCCAAAGAAGGGATAAGGTGCAATCCTGGAGGAACTTATCCCCCAGCACCCTTCCAGAACCTGTCGGTCAGGTGATGCCTCCCTAGGGACAACCATCCACTACATCATTTAATTTTTTATGCTGAGATGGTCGCGATGACAGTGGAGGGAACATCCTTGCTCCAATTGCAAGAAGGGAAGCACAACTCTGACCGAGCATCTCAGGTCAACTCGGTGAACAGAGCCCCATACAACAGAAAAGACCTCACCTCAGGGCCTAAGCCTGCCTCATAGAGGAGGCACTAGCCTGAGCGATAACATCTACCACAGCCTGAGATGGCCAATGAGGTCTTACCGCGTGCCATCCAGAAACAAAGGTACAGGTCCACAGATCGGGATGTGGGTGCCAGCTCGTGCCCATTCTGAGAAGAAGGTCCTTCTTCAGAGGAAAACTTCCCGGGAGGGGCTGTCACGAGGAGAATGGGTGTCAGCAACCCAGGTTCGGGTGGGTCAGAAGATGCACCAGAGAACCTGCTCCTCGTCCCCCCAAACTAGTACGGGGTTTGTGGAGGGAAGCTTACTCGTTTTAGTTCGTAGACCCCTGGTCCAGCTGTGAGCCAACACGTGCCTGCCGAGCCCTCGGTCAGGAACAAGCCAGCAGAGGAGGACTCAGAGGAAACCAACAGGTTCACCTGATCGTCACTGAATCAACTCCACATGAGCTGGAACCAGGGGAGGAGTCGCCATTCTTGGAGAGTTGCTCTTTCCAGTAACTCAACTCTCCGAAAAATGAACAGCATGCAGAAATATTAGCCACTAGACTCCAGAGGAGGAGATGGGGAGCGAGTAGCAAAGGAAGCATAAACCACCACAGGGGAAGGCGTATACTACCGTGGCTATGGTGTCGAATGGACTAGCATGCACTCGACCCGCAGCATCGGTAGGAACTGGCGGATGGAAGCACTGCTAGCAACTCAAAGCGACTAGAGTTGCTGCAGTCGAGGTCCTTTCCAGGAGCCGGAGGCTGCCTGCTCGTGGCAAACGGCACCCCAGCTTGTGACGGAGTTTACCGAGACAGCTGCCTTAAGCCTCAACACCTGGTCTAAGAGAACAGCTGCCCATAGGAACACAGGGTCTGACCAGTGGCTGAGAAGGTGGCAACACTGAGGGGTTTCCATCCCAGAGTGTGCCAAGGTGCCAACCCCATTTCAGGATCCAGTCGTATCATCCGTGCTGCAGCAGTCTCACATGGGGCAGCCGAGCAGACAAAAGCGGCTGCGGCTGCGGCCACCATGTGCCTCAGGCCTCTGAACGCCTAGGGGAACCACTGTCCTGTGACTGCAGAATCAGGCAGTCCAGCACAAACTCTTCCAGCTGACATGACTCGACTGGTATCCACACTCCAAACCGAGAAATGAGGGAGCTCAGCTTTTTTGAGCTCACCCTTCTCTTGGTTGACTCGAAGTCCCTGTGACTCAGGGGAGACTTGTACTGATACGTCTGACCCCTAAAGCAGGTCGAAAGACGACCTGCGTCAGGCAATCAGCACATAACAGCACGCGTCCTTCAGGTCGAAGCTGTAACCCAATCCTGGTGCTGAAGACATGTGTTTCTGTACCAACCACCCGAATGGTAGCCCGAATTTAGAGGGGACCAACTCGGAACTCAAGAACCAGGACAGGGCGAAGCCCGCCGCTTTTCTCGGATGTAAGGACCGACCAAATCGACCAGCAAACAGGCTAGGAAATAACCGAACCGCCATCTGCATAAAATAGGAATTATAGGAACGGTAACGACACCTCAGCGGTGGAGCAACCAGCTCCCCTTTTTTTCTCTTTTTTTGGAATGGCTCAACTCGGAAAGCAAGCGTCCCGAAGTAGCGCCAGGCTGCCAAGACAGTGCTTACCTGATCCACAATCCCGCGTTGTTTCCGCCAGGGTCCTGCATCCCCAGTTAGACGGCGAGACCATGTGTTGAACCTGGGTGTGAGGAAGACCTGCGTCACTCACAGACAAACTCAACATATTTAAGAAACCCAAGGACATAGAGAAAATTGTTCTTTTATTAAAGGAGTGGGTACCTACTGACCCGTAGGTCAGAGACAGCAGCGGTAGAGAACGCCCTCGACTTTCCCAAGGGCATCCTTGGAGCAATCCTCTAATTCCTGGGCAGTCTGCTTTTGGGAAGCCCCGCTTCATGCAAGGCAATCCAAAGGCAGGCTGCGCCCTCTAGGTGTGGCCAGCTCAACACCCCCAAAGGGGAGTGGAGCAGTTCCTGCTGGGGCCATCGGAGGGCGCCTTCAGCGACAAGCAGTCGAAATATGTGGCCCTTCCATGGGCACTCCAAGTTCTTTTGCTGCGTGTGAACTGCCCAAGACCGCTGGGATAAGTCCTGGACAGTGTCGCCGAAGTGACTGACCTGAGAGACGCACACCAAGAAAGCAAGCTTTGTCAGTGTCACATGTCTCACTGGGTCCAGCCAAGATCTCTTTTTTGCACTTTTAGGCCATAAAATGGACATCACCTGACCGAGGGACTGCCCCGAGACTTTTTAGTCACTGAATGCAGTTCCTCAACAACCTCGAGTCAGAACTTCCCTTGTGCACACTCATAGGGCGGAGGTGGCATGGCCAGCAGCGCTGTGAGCCCCGCTATACAGCCGGAGCTGGCAGACGCTTACAGGCTAGACGAGAAGCACGGACAGCCCATCCAGGTGGCGGCACTTGCGAGCACGGATGCACCACAATCGCACACTCCACTGAGGGCGTCAACGTGTTCCCAAGTCACCTTCACCTAGAATTATGGCCTAATATAACGCAGGAGGGCCACAGTGTGCAGGGTGGAGGTGTCATGGCCTGCAGCGCTATGAGCCCCGCTATACAGCCGGAGCTGGCAGACACTTACAAGTGTCAATAGCCCCTCCACTGATGCGACGATAGACATCTTAATTTCCTCACGAGTACTAAACGAGATGCAAGGCTCGCACTAGGACGAACCGGCATCAACATTCAGAAACTCGACGGCAATATGCTGAGAGTAGCCGGACTTCCGTGGGGATTGACCCGGCGGAGCAATCCAGACTATAAACCTCCAATCTCCAATGCTTCTAGCCAATGCCGCCTCGGGGGTGCAGTGACCCACGAAACCGAAAAGGGTAGAATGCAAAGGCGGCTTACATATTAATGTAATGCAAAGGAGGGATGTTCTACACAGCCGAGAAACTCCCGCAGTGATGAAGGTATCTTCTTTCTTCTTGTAGAAGCAGCTCACAAAGCAATCGGCTCCGAAGCAAAAATCTGAGTGAGTGGATGCATGCCGCCATCTTGTATACCAGTATGTACGGGGGAGTGGCTTAGCATGCAAATTCCACTCGCCAATCTCATTGGCCTTTTCTTCTTAAAGCTCGGAGGTGATTGGGCCCCCAAGTAGGACCCCAAATACGTCAGTATTGATGTAACATCGAAGAGAACGACTGAAGGGGAATGCTACTTCATCATGGTTTCCACAAAAATATTAAGCAGCACTTAATGTTATTAACATTGATAAGAAGAAAAATGTTTGAGCACCAATTCAGCATAAATCTGTGTAATCTTCTCTACAGCGCTATCATTATTAAATGTAACAATATACAGTGTATAAATGATTATTAAATGATTATTAAAAATGTCCCAGTCTGAACTAATTGTTGAATTTTCATAGAAAACTCAATTATAGGGGAAAAAAAAAAATACTACTACAAAAATAACTGAATAAAACCTACCTGAACTTTTAAATTGTTTCTTCTTCCGAATATGTTTAAATATGAAAACTACTGCAAGTAATGCTAAAGTCACTATAACACTAGGAACAATGATTGCTACAGCAGTAGGGGGATTTCCACATTTAGCATCAGAAGAATGTGTTCCTGGATTTGTTTCAGCAAGTCCCAGAGCCTCACATCTGTAAATAATATCCAGATCAGGTTTGGTGAAAGATGACCAACAGCACACATAAACAGGATAAGTGAGCACTTACTTTGTGTGTGGTAAACAGGATGAGAAAGAACCATTTGAATATGAGTCACCTGTACATTCAGCACACACAGTATCTGTGGAGCCAGTACCTGCAGGGATAGTCAACACTGAAATGAAACTGTCACTGTTGTGTTTGTCTGTTAACCTCTTCCTTCTATTACAATTCATGCAGCACAGATAACAATTAACAATGTTTCCCAACATTGTTATTATAGTTTTTTTTTTTTTTTTTTTTAATTATTTACCTGCTTGTTTGATATGTTGTCCAGGCCTACATTCTGAATGTTGCACAGCTGAAGTGCAGCTGCTTTTCTTTTTATCAGTGCAGTAGAATCTCTCTAGTGGCTCACAAACAGTATCTGATGACCGAGTGCATACTTTATTCACTCTTAAACCTTGGTCTAGGATGAAAAATATTATACACGTTACTTGTCATTTAGTAGATAATTTTGCAGTTGCATTTGAAGCCACTTGCACTATAACTGTTTCCTGGAGCAACTATTTTGCAGCTCTTCAGATCTTTAATCACTTGAATTAACAGACATGATTTTTCACCATCAATTTTACATTTGAAGATGAACAGATATAAAGTGGAAACACTCACTTGCATCACATACAGTACAGGGAAAGCATTCCATGAAGCCATTTGGTTCGTCAATAAAAGTTAATAGAGGACATGGAACACAAGTTGTGCTGGTATCATCTGTACAGTGCCAAAGAACACGGTTTCCTGAATAGACAGTACATAAAAATGGTTCTTGATTTTAACAATATTGAACAATATTTTTACCATTTTGAAATGTAAGTATTAAAAAAGCACTTTAGAATATTAGTGCAGTCTTACCAGGTGCACACATTGGGCAGCATTGCTTGTCTATCTTATATTCAGCACGAGCACATTGACAAAAACAATGTTCATAGTTAAGAGGAACAATGAGTGTAATAAGAATAATAATCCTTAAAGTGAACATGGTCACAGTTTCGATGTATTAATTAATGAAACATTACTGTGCTGTTTTCAGCACAATCCTCAGAAGCTTTGCATCCTGTGACATTGGTTGATATGTGTCTTAACAGTAAACAGTATGGAGGGATTTCTGAGAGATCTCATAGAAAACAGAGACAGGGTGACTGTAGTTCAAGATTCTTCAAGACTCAGTTCTTGTACAGATTGTGTTTCCACAAGCTTGTTGCAGACATATGCATTCTTTGGAAAACAAACTGAAATAGAAAAGGCATGAAAAAAGTCAGCTCATTGTAAACCACCTTGTTTATACACTATTGAAAAAGATTTAATTAGTTTTAGTGGTAAAAGACTGTAAAAATGCTACTGTGAAAACCTGTTAATTGTTTAATGGTGGAAAAACTATAATAGATCTAATGGGCATTTCATGCAATTGTACAGTAAAATACAGCTAGATACAGGTAAAATACTGATAAGTTCTTGGGAATGAAAAAGAACAGGTCATCCTATAATACACTAAAAAAAAAAAAAATGATGTTCTCAGAATTATCTGTTGTAGCCGACATTTGTTTTTTTTTTTTTAATTGAAATGGCTTCTTAGGATTTTATTCTAATCAGTTAGGTACATTATAGAGTTTTATGTTACATTTTATGTTAAATTAATGGTTACTGCATTATTTTAGTGACGTGTATAACCATGATGATGTTTTATATTTTTGTGACAGATTTTAGTAATTTGGTATATTTACTGTATTTAGTGTGTAGTATGTTTGTAAAATGCTCCAGTTACTAACGTAACCTTGGTTCCCCAAAATAACGGGAACAAGTGTTGCGCATAACACTTATGTGGAAACTCCCGCTTACTCTGAATGCAGAAGCCTGATTTGTCCACATTCGTGTAGCCACATAAACAAAATGCAATTCAGCCCGCCACAAAGGCAGGGGGGAGCAGACTACTTGTACAAGTCAGATCTGAGTGCCATTTCGTCAGAATCTATCGACTGATAATAACATTCAATGACTTGTGTGCAGCTTTATAGCACGGCTATCTATGCAACGCCTGTTTCCGTGATCTCAGGGAATCTAGGTTAAGTAACTGGAACGTTTCCCTTTGAAATGGTCTCTCCTATCCCATATATACCGCTTATGGGGAATGTGTCCAATAGCACTGTCATATAACCAAGTGCAGAATGCAGCTACTCTGTGAGCCCAGCCCCTTGTGTAATGAGGGCTCAACAGAAGCCAGAGACAGTCCGAAAGGCTGGACTGTATATTGATAAGCCACCCCCTTAAATCTCAAGAACAGTCTATGATGAGGGGCTGATGATCTGGATGTGAAAGTATGCATCTTTCAGATCCACTGATAAAAAAAAACAGTCCTCTAGGCATATTTGCTTGAGGATCTGTTTCAAAGTTATCATCCTGAACAATCATCTTAATGTTCAGGTGTCTGAAATCAAGGATAAGCATGAGCCCGCCATCTTTTTTTTAGTAAAAGTCTGACTTGCTGTTTGCCAGGGAACATCTCTATGGGTCCTTTTGTAAACAGACTTGGCACTTCAGCACGGAAAACATGTGAATTTTTGCCCTGTACCAAAGTTTGAAATAATAACTCTGAAGCGAGGGGGTCTGTGAACGAATTGGAGCAAGCAGCCTCGTTCTATTGTCTGTGGAACCCAACGTGACACGCCCAGGATGACTTTCCAAGCCTGGAGCTGGTCGGCAAGTGGTCCAAGTTTTTCAAGTGGCAGGTCGTTGCACGGGGGCAGAGAAGTGACATTCCAGTGTCACAGTGGCAATTTGTTCAGGCACATGCTGAGTGGGAAGGATAGGCCCAGCATGAACAAAGCTTCCATCGCCCGGAGTTAAACGGGGGATTGGAGAACAAGCATGAGACTTTTTTGAGGGAGGTCCAGCCTCAGGGGGACCTGACCCTCTCCTATTCCTCTCTGCATCAAGATTAGGATGGTTTCTGTGGCTCAATGTCACTCTGGGGCAGAGTCCCTGGTGCTCAGAGAAAAGGTAGCGTATAGCCGTCTAATGCTGGGTACACACTAAAAGATTTTTAAAATCTAAAAATAAGATCATCAATATGTGAGAGACCACATGAGGACAAAAAATCCTAGATTTAATCATTTTGCTCCTGTAGTGTGTAGTGTGCTGCGATGTGACAAAGACAGCACACCACACACCAACAGATTTTCAACCAGTTACAGTTTAAATAATGTCATATTTCAACAGGGCATCTTGCTTTATTAATATTTATTATGAATGCTTTAAATAACGAACTTTAAAAACATATGGGGAGATCCCTTTAGCGAAACTGATGACGCTTTGAAGTGAATGTTTATCCTTTGATTTGATTCCGTTCTCATTTCCTTTCCTTGCATCCTTTCCTCGTATCCTGGGGGGGGGGGGGGTTGGGGGTGGAGCTAAGACGCAAGGAAAGGAAACAAGGATGTACAAATAAGAAGTGAGAAGCACCCCTAAAGTGCATACTATCCACTCTATTTGCCCTAAATAGTATTGAAAATTACTACTATCACATAGAATTTAGGATGGATAGTATGCACATTGGCATGCAGGCATTGCAATGACTGTTTGTTATGCTTCCGTCTTCTGTCAGCTCGCTTTTTGATTGGATATCATTTCATGTGATAATCTCCAGCTTGTACACACATTTGTCCTCAGGGTTCACCCTACACATCAGGATTTCTGATCATAAATATTCAACATGTTGAAAATTTATGATTCACGATCAGGGCACCTCTGACGTTTCCTGTGCACAACTCACAGCACAGGAAAATCTGATAAGATAATCTTTAGAACCACCAAGATAATCGGGACATTACCTAAAATCCCAATTCCCCCCAGTTATCTTGTGGTGTGTACCCAGCTGTCAGAGCGCAAACTCTGATTTTGGCTAAAGCAGAGCTGGAGACTGCACAGGCTTCACAAACTGCTGGGAGTCTTCTGGTGACATAATCCAGCTGCCAACTGGAGCGCTTAGGCAGGAAGTGGTGCATAGCTTGCAATGACTCCTGTGCTACAGTGAAGTGCTCTGCAAATCCACCTACAGCAGGGCCATGGGACAGAGAGGGGAGTTGTGGATAGCAGCTTTGTCCATGTCCTTGATCTCTGTCACTTGACAGAACGCCAACTAAGGGCCGCACCATGCCTTGGTAATTTCATTTTGAACTTCTAGAAAAAAAAAAAACAACAACAACAGCGCCGATCTTTAGAGGGAGGTTCATTGACGACATCCTGGCCAGTACCATTCGGCTAAATGGCTGCAGGCAGTTTCCTCTGGAGCTGACCATTCTAAGCCAAGTACTTCCATGGCCTTGGTGAGGATGTGAATTAGTTCGCTATCCATGCCGGCCTGTGTTGACTTATTGGAGAAAGGGTTGCCAGGATCCTCTCTGGAGCACACCTAACCCTCTGCATCTGAAACTGTCAGTGATAAAGAGTCAGTGACAGCTTTCTCCTCCAATCCGCCGAAAGAGATTAAAGTAAAGTTTGTGTAAAGGAGAGTGAAGCACACTGGACCTGTGCTGGCATGAGATCACTCATCCCGGTTTCTCAGTGTGATTCCTCTGTTTGTTCCTCCGAGGCTCCTGGGAGAAGGTAAAGATCCACGAGCGAAGCAGGGTGAGACTCAGCAGGGGTTCGGCCCAGGCAAGCAGCGCACTCACTGTGCCTATTTGAAGCATGCCGGGGTGCCCTGCATAAGCCACACTCGTGGCGAGGCATTTGCAACAGTGCCGCAAAAATTTGCTCCTAGGAAATTTGCTCTTTGTGATTGCTGGATGGCCACAGAGGAGAAGTGCTGAAGAGGAGCATCTTTCCTCTGCCAAAGCTCTTCTACTGTAAAAGCAAGCTTCTTCATTCATCTTCAGAGTCCAGTGAGGAGATGATCTTTGTGCTGAAGGAGAAAATTCTGACGAAATGGCATTCAGAGCCGACTTATGTAAGGAGTCGGCGCCGCCTGTTTTGGCAGGCTGAATTTGTTTATTAGCTAAAAGTACGTGAACAAATCAGGCTTCAATATTCAGAGCAACTTGAAATGTTGCTACCATATTTTACGGTAAAGTTCTGGCAATTGCCAAATTTACTGTAATTTTTTTTTTTTTTAATGGTGTTTCGTCAACTAAGGGAACATTTGGCTTGTGAGTATTTAGGAAAAAAGGGCATGTTAACTCTCTCACAGGTTTACTTATTTGTATACTAACAATGACCAACAGTCATACATCATAAGGTAATATAAATGATTACTGACAGTGAACATGAAAAAAAAAAAAAAAAAATACATAAAGAAATAAATCAAAACAGAAACACTAAATAAATGTAATGAAGGGCAAGTTCCAGTGTAGTGTCATGGCAATGTTTTTACATCTATTATTATGTATTTTGGTGTAACTGAATGGAAGTTTCTCTCTGCAGATGATCAAGCAATAGAATGTGACAGAATCTGTCTGTGCAGAAATATACAAATGAGAAACATCAGTTTGTTGTGAAACACAGTGGGTAAAATATAATCATGTAAAATGGTTTACTTGATGCAAACTACAGGCTGCTGAACTGAATTAACTCTATAAGCAGATAGAATTACTTTCACTTTTGAAATAATAAAAATATTGAAATAGAAATCAGAAATAATGCAATCAGATAACACGATCATATAGAAGTAGGCTGTCATAGTAATTCAAAGAGAAAAAGGGAGACGGGTACATAGCCTATATTGGTCGATATTTGTCAGCTGCCTTCAAAATTCGAAAAAATTAAGTCTCGACTATGTAGCCTTGTTTAAAACTGCACATGACGCGTTTTCCTCAAAAATAAAACTCTAAAAGCACTTACCACCAGATAGGGCTATCGCTTCTTTGTCTTTAACAAAACATTGGTCACAGACATTTCAAAAAGTAAAAGTATAGTCTCAAAAAGTGAAAGTATAGTCTCCAGTATAGCCTAAATGAAGCGTTTCAGGGGCGGATCGGTCCTGAAGTTACTTTCGATATTGATGTATCCTTCCATAAAATATCGAGCTTAAGGTATTTATAAAAAAAAAAAAAACAGTAATACTACAACAGTAATGTCATGAGTGGTTGACATGTACTCGCTTGAAAATAAATAAATAAATAAATAAATAAAAATAATAACTGAAATGCTAAAGAAAAGTTAAATTAAACGTTTCATTTCATTATATTTAACAAAAGCTTTTGATGTTTTAATGTTTTATTCAAGGAAGGTCTTCACAAAATGATTTCGGCAAAAGCATTGTTAATCTTTCTGTAAACTTACCTATGTCACATAACCTGCTTTCTGGAATACCCCCTGGCCAATCTTCTAAATGACAGTTCAAGGTTCAAGATTTAAAGTTTATTTCAACACTACTACTAATACAGTATACTAGATGACTACACATTCCTTTAATGCACCAAAATAAATTCCTACACAGTAAACCCCCCAGCGTTAAACTAACATAACTTTCTGAAGCAGTGAAAAGTTAATGAGATAATTAGTTGAATAATTGAGTGATGATTGAGCATTAATGAAGAACACCTGCTGTTAACAAACTAAATCAATGAAAGAAAGAGAAACCATAACAGAACAAAAACTTTAACACTTGGAGTAAGAATTATATAAACACTGGGAGTGTTAGTTTAAGACTGGTGGTTATACTGTGTAGAAAAGATGAAGTATGCCTATAACATTTTAAATGAATATATTTTAAATATGTGGTGATCACGTGAGAGGAAATGGAAAGTGGCTGTTTACTAACATTATTACAACAGTAAAAGATGTAAAGAAACATGCTTCATTTAAAATGTCATCACAGAGGTACTATTTAATAAACAAAATAAGGGACATGGAAACAGTTATATAAGGAAACAAGATCTATCAAGTACTGTAGAATTTGTACTAATTCGTTCATTTGTCTTTTGAGCAATTTAAGTTAACCTTTTTTAATGAGCTATCTGAGGTTCTTCGGACGTGTCCATGAAAATCAGAACTTTCATTTAGGGTGGATAGGAAAAACAAAGAACTTGGTTGTTTTCACATCTGGGTTCATGTTTTCGTTATAAAGAACATTATGTGAAAGGGTTGGTCTGTTTTTGGAAGGCCAGTTCATTCACAAGGACATACTGGTTTTTTAAGTTGAGCTACAACACTGTCACGATTCTCCAAAGATGGGACCAAAGACAGAGATTAGGTGCAAACCAACACAGAGTTTTATTGACAATGGTGGAATATAAACGTGCAGATATGAGTTGAGCAAAGAGATGGTCATCTGTAAGTCCTTGTTTTGAGTAGGGATGGGAAGATCGACACCTAGTGTCGACACGCGTTTCGAGTTTTCGACACACTGGTGTTTCGAAACAGTGTTCCGAAGCCTTGCTCGAAATGAGGCTGTCACGTGGTCTGTGAAAACGAAGCTTCGTTACCTCACTGACACGTCACGCCAGGCTCGAATACAAAGCGTGTGGATCGCGCTGTCCCACACCCGCTATGTATTTGTGCATTTTTTTCTCCTTCATTAGTGTTTTTTTTTTTTTTTTTTTTTTTTTTTACCAAAAACAGAACATATAACAAACAATATTACATGAATAGCTTACACTACTACACATTTACAATTTATAAATGGTATACAGAACAAAAAAAGGAAAGACAGACAAATGTGTACACACAAACCATGTATATGTCAAAAGACTGCATATGATTGTGTTAAACATCAATCAGAGCCCTAAAATGCATGTCAAAACACCTAATTTTCTAAACATTTGGTTATATGCAGTTTTCATATTCTATCAGATTCAACTGTCCAGGAACTTCAGAAGTGGGCTCCATATTTTTTTCAAAAGTGGACATTTTATTCCATAGCGAGGAAATTAACTAACAAATTAACAAGTGTAAGAGTGTCTGCTAACACGTTGAGCCAATGAGTAATAGAAATTTGAGTTCTGTCCTTCCAGTTTAATAATATTACTTTTTTCGCTAATATAAATGAAATAAAAATAAATGTTTTATATTATTTTGGGAAAGATCACCTAGCAGTAATAATAAAGGAGATAGAGAGATAATATTTAAAATCTCTTCTAATTTATCCACAACTTCTGTCCAAAATGTCAATATTTGTGCATTTTTTAACAATGTGCATGTTTGTGTTCTATTATAAAGAAGACACAATATGGTGCAATGAAAAATTACATTGTTTAATACGCCAATAAATTAGACCATTCTTTTTAGGAGGTGAAAAGACAAGTTTGATGCAAGTAAAAAATGAAGAACATTTGTCTTTGTCATTGTTTTGTGCAAAGTACAACATATTTTGGAAACTCTATCGCTGCACACATGAGCCACCTTGCTAATGACATATATGCTTACTCATTGGCTCAACGTGTTAGCAGACGCTCTTACACTTGAAAAGTTAATTTCCTCGCTCAGGAATAAAATGTCCACTTTTGAAAAAAATATGGAGCCCACTTCTGAAGTTCCTGGACAGCTGAATCTGATATAATATGAAAACTGCATATAACCAAATGTATAGAAAATTAGGTGTTTTGACATGCATTTTATGTTTATCACAATCATATGCAGTCTCTTGACATATACATGGTTTGTGTGTACACATTTGTCTGTCTTTCCTTTTTTGTTCTGTATACCATTTATAAATTGTAAATTCGTAGCAGTGTAAGCTATTCATGTAATATTGTTTGTTATATGTTCTGTTTTTGGTAATAAAAAAAAAAAAAACACTAATGAAGGAGAAAAAATGCACAAATACAAATGCAATACAAATACAAATGCAACGTAAAAAACTACATACATGCATGATGACCGTGACCGATATAATTATAACACTGCACTAAATGCATAGCGGGTGTGGGACAGCGCGATCCACACGCTTTGTATTTGAGCCTGGCGTGACGTGTCAGTGAGGTAACGAAGCTTCGTTTTCACAGACCACGTGACAGCCTCATTTCGAGCAAGGCTTCGGAACACTAGTGTGTCGAAAACTCGAAACGCGTGTCGATCTTCCCATCCCTACTGGGAATTGGTGTGCTGTGACGTAGATGGTGGGGGTGGCTGTGGTGAATGCCTGAAATAAAGAAACAAACAAAAAATAGTCTGATAAATAGATTCATTCAATCAATTTATTTAATATGTTTATTTAAAAACATAATGTTTCAAGCAGCATGTACATGCAAATAATCATGATTAAATATTTTGCTTGTCAGTTAAAAGTTGGTCAAGAGAGTAAATAGCTTGGTCAAACGGAGGACCAGCTTCCAGTTTTGGGGCTCATGAAAAAGATAAATAATAAAGTTAAAATATAATAATTATCATGTAAAAAGATTACATTATGATGGCAATCTAGTAATTCACTGAATAAACTAAAAAGCGGCTTCAGATGTCAAAATACAGTGTTTTTTATTTCCTTTTCAAATAAAGCAGATCATTGTTGGTTCATAAACATGTCAGATGGATTTTTTTTTTTTTTTTACACTGGGACAAACGGCTGTAACTTGAATCCACTACTTTTTTTTTAATAATCAAAATGACGAACACCAGAACACACACTCCTCTCACAGAGAGAATCTCTGGTAATGATTTTGTGGTCAGGTGCTGTCAGAGTCACAAGTAAACCATGTCTGTAATGAGGAAACACTTTTACAGTACCTCCCCCAAGTGCAATGAAGTCTTGTAAAGCTTGTTATTGTAGTATTGTACTGTTTTTATGGATGTATAGTAAAGATGTTTAAATGATAACAGACTGACCAGTTTGGTTAATGCATTGTCCAGGTGAGCAGGATGTATGTCTCATGGCCTTTGGACAGTTATAGAGTCTATACAGTAATATCCTGAAAAAGGTTCACAGTAATGCAACACAAGGTTGCTTTATACAGGTCTGCTTCTGCTGAACAATTTAAACAGAGTTATGAATATTCAAATCAAAATCAAAGAGAAATAAATCAAGGAATCTAATCACCAGACTGGAGTCATGCATGCTGGAGTCATAATGCAGTGATGGATAACACACTCAAAACACATTCAAATTTTCACTAATTCAGGTCTAGATTACCTATATATTTAACTTGGACCAGTGATTCTAGCCACCATGTACCATGTTCCATGTCCATGTGCCAACAAATTTTGGAAATCTCCCTTTTCTGAGTCCTCTCTTTGAACCTTTAACAATCAGTGTTTTTAATTAGGGAGACAAAATGTGTATATTTGGGGAGTTTTCTGGAACATGGTTGGAATCCACATATTTGAATTATGTAACTATAATAAAATATCTGTCAAATAAGTGACTTAAAAAGTGGACTTAAACTGTGTACTAGGGGTGTGACGACACACTTATCCCACGAGACGAGACATGAGACTGGGTTCACGAGAATGAGACGAGACGAGATGAGATTTTTAAAAAACTTTTCTTAAGAAATCCTCAATGATGAAATATATAGGGAAAATAGTATTTTATTCAACTGAAAAAGACAAAAAGCAAAAAAATGTAGGTGCATTTTGAACTTTATGAAATGAAACTTTTATTTTAATGAATTATATGCAGTAATAAACCTCCTGGCGGAAGAGGATAAGCGTTACAATACATAAAAGTATTAAGATACTTTCGTTTTGATCACTACTGTAGATAATATGTGTTTATACCCAAACTATAAACTTTTATCCCAGTACTTCTATTATTTAAATGTCTGTAACACAGAAATAATGATTATAATGTGGTTGACTGTTGCTTTTTCTGCGTTCACATTTACCCCGACCCTCTGATTCATTAACATGGGCAGCTACAAAACGACATAGCTACATCGTTGTCATTCAGGAATAAGATCGCGTGGGTGTCTGAATCTATATTTTCTCAATATTTTAGGGAGGAATAGTGCAGCTCTAATGTAAACACTGCAAAATGTTTTGCAAGTATATTGTAACTAGATCTTGCGAGATCCGACTGGAGATCTCGTCACATCCCTACTATGTACTATATAAATTCACTGTATTTCTGCTTCTATATATTATTTCTATACCAGATGAAGGGAATGTACCCCACAAGTGTAGTTTCTGCCAATGACCTATAGCACCTGCTACTTGCTATAGCCCACAGAGAAATACCAGAGTAGACCTCATCAGTCCAAACATAAAAGATTTGTTTATGAACATATTAGAGTTGTTTGTTCTCATCAGTAAAAAGGTATGATACAGTTTAAAGCCTATAGGAAAAAATCATATGATAGGTAAAGTATCATATGACTCCGTTATCTGATCTAATCTGCATCTTTGGTGGTTATGAGTAAAGGACAGTCTTATCCAGGACTTACCTGGATCACACATTGGGCAACACTCTATTAATTTCATATAACACTCTCATATCTATACTGAACATTGAAAAGTGGGTAAGTAAAGTGCTGTAAAGTTTTGTCAATCTCTAAGTCACAAATAACGATAAAAACATAAAATGTCCTACATTTACACTTCATGATCTCTTTTTGTTTTAGGGGCCATAATTTAGTTTAGCATCAGTTCAGTTTTTTCTTTGAATGGATAGTTTAGCCAGAAATGATATTCTGTCATCATTTATTTACCATCATACCAAAAAACATCTTTTGAAGGATGTTAGTAAGCAAACATTTTCAGTTACCACTGACTTTCACTGTCTTTTATGTTCCACAGAAGTCAGTCATACAGGTTTGGAATGAAGATTAGTAAATAGTGATGGGACTTTCCTTTTTTGGATGAATTGTCCCTTTATTTTAGTCAAAGTTTCTTGCTTGAGTTTAACATGAGCACTTTAACCCTCCAATACAAACCCTGTATATACAAGCATCTATACTTTTATGTAAATAAGTTGTTATAATTAGTTTACCACTTTACAACATGGTGAAATAAATGTGAGCCTACACATGACTATACGTGACAATGGTTGCATCGCAATCAGTTCTCTAGTTCAGTAGTCAGAGCACTGACTTGCTTTGTCCAGGGTTGAGGTGGGCATTTTAAGGACTGTTTCAAATGCAGAATCCTTTAAGGGCACTGAAATGTTTGTGCCCTAAAAAGTCCCACAATGCACTGTGAAAACCAGTGAGCATTGATGATCTGTACCAATTCACATACTGTCTGTCCTAAAAATAGTATTCAAAATTTGAAACAGTTTGTCCCAAATGGTAGTATGTTAAAATGAGTATCCTAAAGGTATTCGGATAGTTTACTATTTCTGGTGGAAATCTGAAGTGCAGATTCATGCAGATCCATTGCCCACAATCCCAGTGAACATTGGATGAGGATTTGATTAAAATCGCCAGCAAATAAAAGTAAACGAAATGTGGATGACATTAACTGTGACAAGATGATTGACAGGGCTTTGCACTGTGGCCACTGTACACCCCTGGTGTAAACAATGATTCACGAGATAGGAGTTCACCTGGTTCAGGTGTGTTTGATTAGGGTTGGAACTAAACTCTGCAGGAAGGTCGATCTCCAGGAACAGGATTGGGCACCCCTGTTTTAGCAGAAGGCAGAATAGGGAATGTCACAACATGAAAAATGACTTGAATTGCTTTGCTACAGTCAAACCACAGGAGACCATAATACAATCACATAATTCATATAATTAAAATATCTTTTATTTAAGCCATAGACATTCTCATCATGTATATCAGCTGTTTAACTTTGTGTAGCTCCTATTTCTCTTACCTGCTAAACTGCCCACCTTCATTTAACTCTTTTTCCTTTGAACAAAAACAAAAACGTTTCTTTTGAAACATGGCATTTGTTTTATTTCTTTGTTTTTAATGTCAGTTTTACATTACAAAGAAATAAAACTCTCAATACCTGTATCCCTGAGCGAACAGAAGGAAGATAAATAAAAATTATTAATGTAATAATCTCTTTTTGGCAGATGCAGCAAAATAATACTTTTTTTTTTTTTTTAAGTGTCTCACATGCCAGTACATTACAAAAGTACATGTCAGATGAATGTGTGCCTGGATTTGTTTCAGTAAGTCCCATGGCCTCACATCTGTGAATGACAACCAGGATCTGCTGAAAAAAAATATGCACACTCACAACCTAACATCATACACAATAAGTGTCAGTAAGCACTTACTTTGTATGTGGTAAACAGGATGAGAAATGTCAGTTTGAACATGTGTCACCTGTACAATCAGCACATACAGTATTTGTGGAGCCAGTACCTGCAGATACAGTCAGCATAAATTTGACACTGTGTACACTGCAATTTTATATCTCACAATTGTAAGACATAAACTCGCAATTGCGAGAAGCAAGAATTGAGAGTTCATATTTTGCATTTCTGACTCTGTAACTTGTAAATCTGTGAAAAATGTCAGAATTGTGAGATGTAAACTCTCAAATGCAAGAAAAAAAGAAAAGAATTGTGAAACAAAAAGTCGTTTTTATTTTTTTATTTAGTGGCAGAAACAGGCTTCCATACTTTTCTTCTAAACAGCAGAAGTCAAATGTAGTTTTTAGAACAGGCTGTGTATGTTTAAAAATGGGGTTTTATCATTTACCTGCTTGTTTGATACATTGTCCAGGGTGTCATTCAGAATGATGCACAGCTAAAGTACAGCTTCTTTTTATTTTTTCAATGCAGTAGAATCCCTCCAGTGGCCCACAAACAGTATCTCATGACCAAGTGCATACTTCACTCAGTCTTAGACCTCGGTCTAGGATGGAAATGAGTCAGTAGAAACCATAATGCATTTCTTTATACAGATATTTTCCAATTACATCTGAATACAGTAACCTTGGGGCAAGTAGCTTGCAACTATTCAGATCCTATCACTTACATTAACACACACAATTACTCACCATAAAGCTTTGGCCACTAACTTTGATGCAGAACAAATTTGAAATAAAAGTCCAAAAAACAAACAAACAAACAAAAAAAAAAAATCTAAATGAGCAGATATATGCAGTGCAAATGAACACCGTTTCCTAAAATGGCAGCACATGTTTGTTTGAACTTGTCTTAATACTTTCTAGCTTTTTAACATTTTTGAATGTTAAGTATTACAACAAAAATGTAACTTCTTTATTTATTTATTTTTTTTAGTTAGTTTTCTTTTGCCAGTAGTATTTTCTAATTCATATATTTATGTTTACCCAAAAATGCCAAATATGTTTTTATTCATATATTCTGTCACAGATGGAGTTTTGGTTCCTTGCCACTGTCGCCTCTGGCTTGCTTATTTGGGGACACACTTAATTTTCAAACGATATCGTATACTATTTGAACTGAACTGAGCTGAATAATGACATTACTGAATTCAATAATGAACTGCCTTTTACTGAAAATTGAGTGTTTACTGTTGCCCTTTTGCATTATTGATGCACTATTTCCTATTTAATACTGCACAGCCACTTTGTCACAATTCTGTATTGTTAAAAGCAGTATATACATAAAGGTGACTTGACTTGACTTGAATGAACCTAGTTTCGATAAAATATATCATATAAGATTTCTTACTTTATGAAAACAGCTGAACATGGATTAACTGGAAACAACTACGTGAGTGGAGGAGATAGGTAAATTGCTTTCACTTCAGAAATGAATCAAAATGAAGGAAATCAAGAAATAGCATTATAGTATCACAGTGATTCAAAAACAAAATGGAGATCTATAGCCTTTACTGGTCGATAGTTGTCAACTGCCTTAAAAAATGGTAGTTTCGTGATATGCTATTTGGAGTTTAAACCTGCAGGTCACGCATTTTCCTCAATAAAACTTTCAAACCACTTGCCAGCAGATATAGGGCTAATATCACTTTTTCTACTTTCACTAAACAGTCTTTTCATAGCAGAGAACAAAAAGGTGCGCGTCCATCTAATATGCAAATACAAATATCTAATAAGCCTATTCAGTCATAATAATAATAATTTGCTATGTTTGTATGAAACAACAGAGCGAGTCCACGATACCAGGATGACAGAATTAAGAAATTGTCCACATAATACTGAATTAAGCTTTAATATTTTATTAGACAACCAAACCCAAAGCTTCCACCAAGAAAAATTATCAAGCATATAGCACTGACTTAAGCTGCCCCGAATGAGTCTAAGCTGTGTAATAATTTAATTTAAAGCACAGCCACCACAAATTCAGACTTTTTTTTTTTTGCTTATTTTTTTGGGCTTTTTATGCCTTTTATTGTGATAGGACAGTAGAAAGACGACAGGAAAGAGCTGGGAGGAGAGAGGGGAGCGGGATCGGCAAAGGACCTCGAGACGGGAATCGAACTCGGGTCACCACGCTGTATGTCATAACAAGATCATAACATAAATAACATCATAACAAGAAATAGTTTAATAGCTATGATACTGGGTTTGAAATCAAATGTTTGCATAGTTATGACAGAAAACACTAGCATCTAGCAATGCCTTGGAAAAAACAATCTTAAAAAATAATGTTCATGCATAAACCCAAATAGGAAATAAAGCAGTTATGGAATAAGCATGTGTCCTATTCTGTGTCTTAAAATCCTGAAACTTTGTTGTCTCATTTTAGAGCAGTCAATGCAATTTATGAAAGAAGTAATTTAAATCTGTATTTGGGGGGTGGGTGTGTGAAAAAATTCAGATGTAATCCCCTTGTAATCACTGGCATTTTTCAAAAGTAACTGTAATTTAATTACATATTTTTTCTCAGTAACTGTAACTAATTACAATTACATTTATTTTGTAATTAAATTACGTAATTCCGTTACGTGTAATTAGTTACTCCCCAACACTGGTTGTAGGTGAGCATGTACTTTGTGTTATTAAAAAGAGGCTGCTTTAATATAATTTCCAAAAATGAATACGTTAAATAAATCTATAAAAATATTTGACACAAAACTAATTTAACATACTGTTTTTATTTTTTAAGTGTTTTAGAAAGTGAAAAATATACAATATACAGTTTTGTAATACAGTTATTCTTGCTCACATTCATATTGCTCCTACATATTTCTTTTTTAAAAGCTTGGAAAACACGATACTTCATAAGAAAATCCTACGTGCCCCTTGTTTTTTTTTGGTTTTTTTTCAAAGAGTTTTTGTTGGGGTAGCTGCTGGACATGAAAACTCCTTCACGTGGATTGAGTTGAAACTGTTGTTAGGGCTTGTGCTTCCAGTCTGTTTACCTTAATATTTTTTCGGCCACCAACAGCTGAAAACACAGCGAAGGAAAGCATTACTTTTCAGGATGCATAAACACATATAATGTTTTGCATTGCTATTTCACAGTCGAAATATTAATTTATAATTAAAATCTAATATTATGCCATTGAAGTTTCTCATCTTGTACATTAGCTGATATGGATATGCCTATATCTATATGACTTTCTTTACTCTCACCTTTTGAACTGGCTTTTTCATTTAAATGCTTTTCTGTTTCCTTTCAACAAAAACAAATGCATTTTGTTATTTAAAACTTCATAAATATTTGTTTTATTTCTTTATCTTTAATCTGAAAAGAGAGTTTTCAATATACCTGCATTCCTGTATGAATAGAAGGAAGAGAAAATTATTAGGGATTTAATTAATAATATGCATCACTATATTTTTGCTAATTTCAATGTACAGTGCATATGAATAAGTGTTAATGAGCCCCAGTTGCCCAACTATATTAACAGTAAATCAGTTGTATATTATTTAATATGGTTAAATTTTCACCATAGGTCTAGGTCTCATTCTGCAAAAATATTTTTATCAAATTTCATAATGCTTACCAGAATTTTGAGATCGGTTCTTTTTCCAAATAACTGTGAAAATACTTATTACTGAAATTAATATTAAAACAACTGTAACACTAAGAGTAATGGATGTTACTGCAGTACAGGGAACTGCACATTCTGTGTCAGATGAATATGTTCCTGGATTTATTTCTGTATATCCCATGTCCTCACATCTGTGAATGAAAAGCAGGATAAGATGAAAAATTATGATCAACAGTACACATAGACAGCATAAGTAAGCACTTACTTTGTATGTGGTAAACAGGATGAGAAAGATCCATTTGAATATGTATCACCTGTACAGTCAGCACATACAGTATCTGTGGAGCGAGTACCTGCAGAGACAGTCATTGTGATTATCAGTGTGTTTCATGCACTTTCCATGTGTATTTATATCATAGATTTGAATTATTTACCTGCTTGTTTGATGTATTGTCCAGGACTACATTCCAAATGTTGCACAGCTAAAATACAGCTGCCTTTCATTTTGTTAATGCAGTAGAATTTCTCCAGTGGCTCACAAACAGTATCTGATGACTGAGTACATGCTTTGTTCACTCTTAAACCTTGGCCTAAGATGGAAATGAGTCAGTAAAAACAATCATGCATTCAGCTATGTGTTTTTAGCACATACATTTTAGATATATACACTACAGTTGCATCTGATGCAACTTACATTATATTAATTTAAGGGATGTTTCATGTTCGCTGGGGGACCTAATAATTTGTATTAACAGACCTGATTCTTTACCATCAAGCTAGTTTATGCTAAAGTCTATAACAAATTACACATTTAGATGAACAGATATAAAGTGGAAACACTCACTTGCATGACACACAGTACAGGGAAAGCATTTTATGAGGCCACTGGGTTCATCACTAAAAGTGAATTCAGGGCATGGAGCACACGTTGTGCTGGTATCATCTGTACAGTGCAGATGAACATGGTTCCCTACAGATACAGTACATGTCTGTTTGAGATAGGCCTACTTAATAGAGGAACATTTTTTGTATTATTCTAAAGAAGGGTTTTGGAATTTCTTAATTAATTAATTAATTATTGTGTACATAATGTATAGACATTTTTTGGCAGTCTTACCAGGAGCACACATGGGGCAGCACTGATTGTTTATTTCATATTCGGCACGTCCACATCCACAAGCACAAAGTTCATAGTTAAGAAGAACAATCACAAGAATAACAGTAATACTTAAAGTGATCATGGTAACATAAACAGTGGAGTTTACTTATGTGTTAATACGAGTACTGAGAAAACATTTGTCACATGTCATTGGTACTGTGCTGTTTTCACATTAGTCCTGTGACATTAGATGCATGGTCTGATGGGTGCCTTAAAAAAGAGAGTGAGAGAGACACATGTTCAAGGTTCAGATCACCTCTGCACAATGTTCTTGCAGGTATATCTTCAACTATGAGAACAAATTCTAAAGTAAAAATAAAACTGAAACAGGGTATCAATAATGTCCAAGATGGTTTTTACATAACTAAAAACCTATAGCAGGGGTTCTCAACTCTGGCCCTCGAGGTCCACTTTCCTACAGAATTTACCTCAAACCTTCGAACCATCAAACTCGTGCAGAAAAAGTGGACATTGAGGGCTAATGTTCAGAATCCCTGTCCTATCCACCTTATTTTTCAACATGGAAGTAAGCTGTTGTTTGTGAATATGTGAGACGTGAGAAGATAATACACTAAAATAATAGCAGCAAACAGCAAAACGAGTTGTTTTGTACAGCCAATATTACTTAGAAGCGAATGACCCTGGAAGCCAAACATTAAATTTAAATGGATACATCTGCTCTTATGGGGAAAATACGGTGGATAGTAAAACATTATCCTTTTTTCCTTCTTGGAAATCCGTGACAACTAATAACAAAGAGGCATGTTTACATCTGGTAACGTCATGCGTTTTTACTGATCAGAAAGCTGATTTCTTAAAGTGCTCCTATCATGCCTTTTCAAATATGTCCTTTCATGCAGTGTGTCATGTAGCTGTATGTGAACATAAACTATCTGCAAAGTTGTGAAGCCGACAGTGCAGGATAAATAAAGTTATTGTCTATCAAAAAAAAGAGTTGGCTCACATTTGCCTGAACCAGTCAGGAATTCGAATCTTTTTCTGTTACTGCCATATGTCACGAAGTAACACATTTGCATAATGTCCGCCCACGTTCTATGTTGCCAACAATTTGCCTGCCCACAAACAGTAAAATTTCCATGTGGTTTACATCACATGGAAATGTACACGTACATTATACAGAAGAAGCTGTATCCTATGCTGTGAGTAAATTTTTTTTATATTCACTTCCAAAAGATGATGAATCTATAAAAATTTTATTTTCTAGCGATCCTTCAAAATATGTAGCTGTGTATGTCATGTTGTGTAACAACCACTGATCTATGTGGTAACAACCATGCACATGTCTTGCTAACCGGCTAATTCAGGCTTTTGTAGTTCTGTTGTTCAGCTGTGGACCTACTGTAGTCTGACAATTTGTGATTAATGCAGCTTGACTGTCTGTCTGTCACATTAGTTGGAGTAATGATAAAGGATGGCGCACGAAGCGGCTTTCACACCGAATGCGGAGAGCGCTGTGCTATGAAACCAATTTGTTTCAATTTCTTCCACCCTGCGAAAAATGGCTTGTTTCTGCCTGGACCAAAGCGCACGCGCAGCGGAGCGCGCATGCAGCGGACAAAGTTGAAATGAGTTGTTCTAATGAATTTTGCCGCTGCGCTCAGAAGGTCTGCACTAAACCCAGCGGCCAGCACAGCGCTTTCCGCGTTCGGTGTGAAAGCCGCCTTAATGCATTATACAATGTTGAAGTTTACAACACAGAGATGTGCCCGGTTCGCTTACATAAACAAATTGCCAGCACTTTCCACGGTACACCGTGCTAACTTGTGGATCAGTCACTTCAGCCGTTTCATCGTCAGACTCTGTCAGTTATGGCAATGGGTGTTAGAGGTCTTCACGGAGGACCCGAGACCCGAGGACTCGGGACCGTACGGGTTCGGGTCTATATTTTAAATTGTCAGCCGGGTTTGTAATATCCGAATCGATCGGGGAACACCGCACCCGCCAGTGATTAGTGTCGGTCAGCCCTTTGCGTGTGTTTTGTAACTTGCAACTTATAAAATTAGGATGAGAAAAGTGTGAGCCAGAAATAAGGTGGGGGAAAAAACATGCGTGAAAAAGCATAAAAGCAAGACCGTGGCGCTGGCTTCCTTTTGAAATATGATTGCGCCCGCGCCCGCTTCGTCCTGCTTAGTGACAGAAATGCCTCCTGCATGCGCAAGAGCATGTAACTCAGAGTGGTAACATGATAATTGTTGATTACTAATTTGAATCAGTATATTATAACGAAAACAATACCTTAAATAAATTAAGAGCTCCTACTTCTCCAGACACCACTACACATAAAGTGTAACGCACTGCTTGTTCTGTGCATTTTTTGAAAGAACAAAAAAAAAAAAACTGCTCCAAGCTGGAATAATGAATAAATTAAGAAGGTTCTTTCACTCGGCAAGAGAGAGTAACAGCCTAACATGGACGAAAATGTTAGTGTCAAGGAGGATTGATCACAGTCAGGGCTACTAACAGTAGATAAGCCAAAAAGTTTTTTTCGCAACTTGTATATTGACTTGTTAGCAGTTTGCTGTGCGATATGTGCTGACCGGGTGCAGTCGGGTCTCTGTCTTCCTAGCCGGGTTCGGGTACAATTTACGAATAACGGTCGGGTCCGTGTCGGGTCCGGGTAGTACATTTAAGGCATTTCTCAGGTCTGCACGGGTTCAGGTCCCACTTTCAAATTAAATACGGGTCCGGGTCGGTTCCGTGCAACAAATTTACGGGTCTCTTCGGGTTCGGGTACAAATTTTTGGACCCGTGAAGACCTCCGACACGCTGTACGCAGTAGACCAATCATAAAGGACTGCGCCATCTGACCAATCACAGCAGTGAGGGCTCACGGAAAGGAGGGGTTTAGAGAGACTGATTCTTGGAACTGCTTCGCACGAGTCGTAAATGAATCATTTAGAAATGGGGTAAAATTAAATCTATTTTTGGAGAAAACTTAAGTGTTCTTTTGACCTTGCATACATGTAAACCTGTTTTGGGAGTCTATTCAGTGGCGGTTTTAGGCATGGGCGAACGGGGCAGCCGCCCGGGGCGGCATTTTTTCATGACACGTGGGGGGCGGCACACGAACTTGGAGGAAAAAAAAAATCATCTGTGCCGCTAAGCGGTTTTCTATTGTCTATGATACCTGTGCCGCCCCTGCTGCTGAAGGAGCCGCACAGAAGCTGAGCGAGCGGAGAGGAGAGGAGATGGGATGAGGGGGCGCAGAGTACAGTTCACCTCTCCCAAATGAAGCGGACAAGGAGGTGGACTAAACTATGTCAGTGACACCTGACTTTATTACAAATAACGCACATTTCATTCAAAATATTACTTTGAAAAAAAAAAAGAGAAAAAAAATTATGATGTGGAGGTGAATTGGTTTAGTCTTGACTTCTGGTCGTGAGTGACAGCGTTGGGGGATGGGAAATCTGTTGATTGTCGATTACAAAGTAAACACAGCGATGGAGAGAAAAAGGCCAAAGCTGTCAGGTGCCCAATTTAGGAAAAAAAGAAAAGAAGATGAGGAGAAACGGGCAAAAGATAAAGGTATGCAGCAATGTTCTCTCTGTATGATTAAGGTATTCATGTCATTATGTTAATTAGTGGTATAACGTTAACTCTTAGGTTTGTTAGCCTTCTTGCTTATGATGCTTCCTATGCTTACCTTGCTAAAAAAACACAATAAAAGCCTAATATACAAACCATCACAGAAATTCTAATGGTTTCTATTAAATAGCATTATGAACCATTAACTTTTTCCAGTGAAACTATTACAAAATTCCTTATTGTAGTGTGTTTTGGACACTTTTCCAATAGGATTTACCATCCCATCCACCAATAGAATCCATCATATACCAGCAGACACTGTTATACTTACCATTAAAACCAATACAATTCCCATTATAACCGTTAAATCCATTACATTTTCTATTATTTTTGGGCAGGGTTCTATTGTTTTTTCAGCAGTGTATACAACATGAGTCTAATTAAATTTAACCACAAAATTATGCTTTGCAACAAAACTGTTGCAAGTACAGTTATTTATTTCCATTGTTTATGTTAATGTTGGCTATAGCCAATATATTTACAAGTATACTGTAAATAGCCAGTGTAATTTACATATGTGTAGACAGTTTAAAAGACAAACATTTTCCATTTGCTATAACTCTGTTACGTGACAAAGCATATAATTTGAGGCAGTAAATTAACCAAGGAGCTAATTGTTCCTCCCTTAGATTAGATTATATTAGATTAATAAAGTGTCAATAGGGGAGCATATCTCATATGATGCCATTATTGATGACTTTGCATCTAGAAAATTCAGAAATGTCAGATTTTAGTTTCAGTTTGTGTTTTCTGTTCTGCAGTGAAATAAATAATTTAATTTTCTTTAGTGTGATTTATTCTATATTTATTCTTTATTTTATTTGTATATTATTCTTAATAATTTAAAATATTTTTTCTTAAATAATATTTGTTTGTACACAGTATATTTATTTAAGTTATGAGCAGTTTACTTTTTATTTTTTTGCAAAAATTGGTCTGTTACGGGATGACATGTAGTATTACTACAATAAAACGTGTGGTGTGTACAAAATGTGAAGTTTTGTCTTGTTTTTTTTTTTGGGGGGGGGGGCGCCGGGAGGGAGTCTCGCCCGGGGAGCAATTCAGTGTAGAACCGCCACTGAGTCTATTAAAACAATATTAGCAACCTTTAATAATAGGGGCACTTTAAAATGGTTCTGTCTTGGTTACATGTCTCCGCAAAACAGACATAAGTTTTATCTTTAATTCCTGCGCTATATGCACATTTAAAGGAGTTCGTGTCAACAAAAGCAACAGATATATTTTAATAATCATAAGCTAATTTTAAGATCAAACACCGCTTAAGGAGAGAAGGGTATTGGCACTCACTTTTAATTAAGACGATCGTGTGTTGCGTCTGACTTACACTTTTATTGTAAGGATTTGTAAGAATCTATCTGCATTCTGAGCGATTTTGAGATACTGAGCTTTAAAGTTTGTGCATTTCATATACTTTTTTATAATTCCAAGGTTATTTGTACGGTAGCGCGTGTAGTCATTATTTAGTACGGCATGGTCATAGCTGCCTCATTAAAATAACTTACCAGCCCAATAGCCTAGTTATTCACGATCACAGAACCAATGTAGACACTTTTTGCGTCGTCATTCAAGTCCAGTTTTGCTTTCATATTTTTGCTTTCACATTTGGGTTGCCAGGTTCCGGTCAAGCCAGCCAGCTTTTAGAATATTGATTCTTCAACACATATAGTGAAAATTCACTATTGTAATTTACTATACTGTAATAAGTATTATTAATTATTAAGTTATTTTAACACTAAGAACAATGGTTGCTATATCAGTAAGGGGATTTCCACATTCAGTATCAGACGTGTTCCTGGATTTGTTTCAGGAAGTCACATGGCTTCACATCTGTGAAAGAAAATCAGGATTAAACTTGAAAAATTGAAAAATTATGATCTACAAAAACAGCACAAAGTCTTGTGTTTTGTGTGGTTAACAGGATGAGAAATATCCACTGAATCACCTGTACAGCAGGGGCGGATCTACTGGGGTCGCACGGGGTGGCAAAAAAAGCTGTGCCACCCCACATGCCACCGCAGAATTATCACAGAATAAAATATAAATTTAAGCAGTGTTTCATGTGGTACTTTTCAGCCGCAGCGATGACAGCGTAACCCAAAAATAATGGCAAAAAAACACGTCTTTCAATAAAATGTGCACGATAGTTGCACGCGCACGCAGCGCGCCCAGTGTATTCGACTTTATTAACAAATGACTCTTATGACCCGGTTCGTTTTGAATCAAAAACACAAAGCGCGGCCCAGTTCACTAACGAATTGTTTTACATTTGTTCGTGAATCAGATAATTACTGCTTCTCAGCTAACTCAGAAGTCCTCTGACAAATCTAATCCCGTCCGGATATGTCTGAGATTCATCGCATAATTGTTTGGTGATCCGATTCTCTGACCGCTGGCACCACGTTCATCTTTTTGCCTTATCCGTTGAAACTATAACTATAAGACTATATGAACTATAAGAAGATGCCGATCACGGAAACGAATAGCAGAGTAAGCATCTGGTCATATTGCAGTTTTCTCGATTGTTAACACAATGTAACTGATGTTAGTTGGCTTATATTCCCAAACCATTCATTCAGTGCTAAAAGACACAAAGACACATTTCTCAAAAAGTTAAACAATAAGCAAGTTAAAGATTAAGTAGCAAAACTGATAACACACCAGTCAGAATCTCTGCATCCAACAAAGGAGAGAGGGGAGAAATTAATGAATCATTTACATGGGTATTATACTTACACATACAGTATAACTATAGTACAGTACCAGTATATTAGATGATGGAAATTTTACTATTCTATATGTACAGGAAACTGTAGTACATGTTGTACACCATCAGAGGTGTGACTGTCAAATTTGAAAGACAAATTTATGCTGGCTTGCATTAAGACTTGTTTAAAAACATAAATAGTTTGGTCAGTTACATGTTCTAGATGTTTGCTAAAGTGTTGCTAGTTGGTTGCTAGGATATTCTGGGTGGTTGCTAGGCTCTTGCTATGCAGTTGCTGGGGTGATGCTAGATTTTATGGTTGATTGTGTGTCATGAGTGATTACAGACATTCCCACCTCTGTTAATAACAGAAAATCAAACATTGTTTCCAAAACTGATCCAGTTTCAGTGCTTTGATATTATAATATTTCTTTCTAATGTTAGGAAATTAACATTAAATCATCGACATTAACATCTTAAACTTGCACTAAAACGTGATTTATACCATCTAAGTAGTAATTTAATAGAATCGCATGTCTTCTTTAGTGATACAAGTTCAGAAACATTTAACCTGTTTAGTTTTTTTTATATTGTATATTGACTTGGTGCCATGATGGACATTGAAATGTTATTTATTTTTAATTTTAAACAGTATAGATGATTACTTAATGGTAATGCAATATTTGTGAACTCAACTGTGTATGTCAGACTATAAATCCCCCAAAACTATGCATGGGGCTTTCTTTGGAGTTGCCACCCCTCACAGACCCCATGCCACCCCTTTGCCACCCTAAAAATTATTTTCTAGATCCGCCCCTGCTGTACAGTCACCATACCTGAAGAGTAGGGTGACCACCTGGCAATAGATCCGTTGCGGGCAAGGCCGCATTAACCATTGGGCTAGGCGGGGCTGAAGCCCCGGGGCGCGAGCAAGGAGGGGGCCCGTGATTGGCTGTGGAGTAGATTGACTGGCCATCGGTTGCGGCGATCGCCAAAGCCCCACCACGCCCCCTACATATTAGCGCTATTAGGAGCTTTTCCGTAAATTCCATGCATTACCATTAGAGGTTAAAACTCTTGAATTTGGTTTACAAATCCAATGCATTTATTCTATATTTTACTTTTGAACGACCTGTGCACGTATCTCAGGTGTTCGCTGCGCCTAATGTCTGCATTCACCTCTCATCACTTTTCTAAAAACAAAGGGGGCTATCTGAAAAATGAGGAGAGGGGAAAACATGAGTTAGTCAAATCCCCATCAAGTTATTTTACTAAAGCTGATGATGGTGTGAAAGTTGTGGAATACCAAGTGGACCGGGCAGAGCATATAATCGTCATCGTTCTCACAGATTTAAGTTTAGGTTGATTATAAACTTGCTGGATGTATAGCCTATTGCTTTTTGTGTTTGAACAGCATATATTCGCTTATGGGTTGAGAGATAACCTGGCTGAAATATATAAATCGTTTTGCGCGTCATTATGTAGGCTAAGCCTTTTATTTAAATGCATATTAAGCGTTGTGGTTTAAAACAAATGTAACTATTCAAGGACATTAAGCAGCAAGGCAGAAAGAATTATGGCAAATGCGCGCGATAAGATGATTTCAGCCTGATATGCACAGAGCGCACCTGCTCGTACAGCGCCTTACTAAACGTGCGTTCTTTTTCGCGCCTTGCACTTAAACGTTCAAATACACATAGTTACGTGCCAAAATGCCTGTCTCCTCATCAACGCAGTCATTTGTGTCTTAAAAATGAACGTAGTGTAAGGTAACGCATGTGTAGTAGTAAGCTATATGAGATCTTGTCATTATATAATGAGATTTAAAGGGATAGTTCACCCAAAAATAAAAATACTGTCATCATGTACTCACCCTCAAGTTGCTCTAAACCTGTATGAATTTCTTTGTTCTCCTCAACATTTCTGGTCCCCACTGACTCCAGTAGTGTTTTTTTTTTTCATATATGAAGGGGGGTCCAGCAACTGTTTGTTCACCAGTATTGTTACAACTATATTTTTTGCGTTCAACAGCAGAAGGAAACTCATACAGGTTTAGAACAAGAACAGAATTTGTGTGAACTATTCCTCTAAAGCAGCCTAGATGCTGTTACCATTTGTGTCAAACATTAGAAAGAAATCACTCACTGTCCTTGACTAAATCACTGAATTACGTTTTTTTGTTTTTTTTTTTCCTGTTCTGTTGTAAGACTGTTTACTTGTCTTCAGTAAGCTTGTTTTTATTAGGCTTATTTTTTATTATTATTATTTTTTGGAATTAAGAAATTTCAATGCAAAAAAAAAAAAAATGATAGGATAAAAATCCTGTTTAAAGATATATATATATATATATATATCATTATTGTGATGGGGGGCCCCATGAAGTCATAGCCCCGGGGCCCAGTGAGGTCTTAATGCGGCCCTGGTTGCGGGACATAGATGTGATTTTGCGGGACAATGTGTAAATACTGCTTACATCCGTTGTCATATACGACGATTTATGTTTCTAAGCGCGCACATGCAAGCGAGAGAAAGCGCGTCTTTTTTGTTGAAAGAATCCACCTGTGCCTGCGCATTTTTATGCGCTCCCGCATTACAATAATGCGCCCTAGACGTTTGTCATTAAAATAACACCATAGAAATAACATCAAACGAACTATTAAAATAAGAAGAAAGTGGCGTCTGAAAGCTGCCTCGATTTTTTTAACCGGTTAAATTTATTAGAGAATAGTGTTTTTTCGTGTGCGCTCGACCATTTCCGTTGGTATGCTGGATCACTTGACGAGGTCCGCAAATCCTTTGCGGGAAAACTACGCTGCAAAAAGATTAAACAAAAAGCTTTCTAAAAAAAAAGGCAAAATAATTTATGTTATTTTTAATATGAGTAAACCAACAGGCTGATGAAAATGCGGGACATTTTCTCAATATGCGACGTGCGGGACAAGGGGTGAAAATCACCCTACTGCAGAGGCAGTCAACATATAAATAGGCTACTATTGTGTTTGTCTTGTCTAAAAAGTCTCCTTTTCGTCTATTGTGACAGTAGCACATAATAACAGATACATGTTTAATGCCAACCCATTCTCGTATATTTACATACATTTTTATAATTTATCTGCTTGTTTGATATATTGTCCATGGGCTATTTCTGAGAATGTTGCAGCTAAAATGCAGCTGCTTTTCTTTATTGCAATTACTGCAATTAATTGTTGTAGCCAGGGTAGGCCTACAGAGTGAGGGAAGATTAACAGGAATTGCTGGAGACTACAAGAGAGATTGCTGAGGTACAGAAGCTTACAGACTATCCACACAGGTGAGTATCACAGGTAAGCAGTCTATTTCCAAGTCATAGGTATGAAATGAAGAGTGGTGTGTGCTTATATATACCTGGTTGATTCACTAGTGATTGGATTAGTGACTGGTGAGGCTTGTTAACTCAAGTGAGTGTGGCAGAAGAGCTGGGCAAATTTGTTACAAATCACAGTACAGGGAAATTATTTCAAGAGGCCACTGGGGTCAGTGATTGTAGGCCAGTTAATTTATTCCCCATTAATACATTCAAATTTAATTTAATAAATGTGAGGTCATTATCAGGGATATTTAAAACCAGTTTTTGGGCTGAGCTCCTATCTGGAGGATTGTCTAGAACAGCATCACAAACACTAATCTTTAGTATCATAGCTCTCAGCAGCTGCTCCACGAGACAGCAAAGTCTCTGCGCTGACACAGTAAAACCCAACACACACATGAGAAAGATGCACAACTTTAACCTTGATTTAACACCTCTGAACCCACTATCACTCACCTGATGAACAGCAGAAGAGACTGAGATTTCAAACATGAATCTCTCCACTGGATGGTGCACTTTATCCATGATCACCACTACAAACTTCTCAGCCTCAGTCTGCTTAGTATGTATGGACACAAATGTTATTATATTGTTGTTTCAGTGGCTTGACACAATGCAGCATGCCTTAAATGTACTGATTTAACTCTGGATGGCATGACATTCTGTCAATGTAAAATTTAAACACTCGTATTTACTAAATACAAGTGTTTAAATCATCACTTTTATTCAACACTACCTCCACTTATTTTCTCTCTTATTTCTATTTTCCCACTCCATGATTAATAAAGCAGTAATGCATTGTTACTGCTGTGTTACAGCGTTAACATCAATCTTAAAAACATTACCTGCACAGATACATTGTATTTCTTTATTTTCTGAAAGATACCAGATGGATACATCTCTCTGACATAGAGAATGAGGTGAATGGCCACTTCCAAAAACTCATACAGAATATCAGCATATATATCAAAAATATAATACATAATCAGGGAAAATGTAAGCATTTTTGACAACATACATTAACAACAAAACAAATGTATCCACCGTTTTCCTCAACGCAGAAGTCTATGGGTGAGACTTCTGGTTCATTATCTGCTATAGGGAAATAACGAGAAAAATAACAACATGCAGCAAACAGTAAAACTGTTTGCTCGACAAACCAGTGTGCTCATAATTAAGATAATACATTGAAATAACATAATAAGACACACAAATCTGCAATATCAAGCAGCAAAAGAAGCTGTTTTGTACAGCTAAATATAGCTGGACACAGATCAGACCAGAAGCCATACCCGTAAAATTTACAAATGGGTCCCACTCTTACGAAAGAAAAAAAAAAATGGTAAGAAAAATATGGATACAGAACATTACAAAATATTTACGTACACAGACAGTGAAAAGCACAATAATAAGGTTAACATGTAAGGCTATTTAGGCTAAAAGACACAAAAATGTGTCATTACAGTGTAAACTGATGGACATACAAAATCATACCTGAAACAGAAAACCAATAAATACAGTAATATTTCGTCCTCACTTCAGAAACTGTGTGCTTCCCATGCAGACATGCACACACTAGTGTTGGGTGATATGCACAATTTTCATATCGTCAGCCTGTGATATCGCCGATACACAATATTATAGTGCTAATTAATTTAATAATTTACTCAGTTTCACTGCCAGCAAATGAACCAATCGGCACAACTCCAGCACACACATCAACATATATCTACATGAGAAGAGTTTCTCTGATGGGGAATGGCGTGGTCTCAAAACTAAAGATGAAAGATGCAACATACTGTAACACCAGCAGGAGTCACTGTACTTATATAAATAACAAGCAGTTAATTCTGCTAAAATACATAATATATGGAACAGTTTTGATGCTACATTATGATTCTTTATGGGTGAAGCAGTCATAGCTGTGTTTTTTTGTGGATAAGACCCTGTTTACACTAGTGCGTTTTCTTTTTAAAAACAGTGTTTTAAAATGAAAAAGATCCTCGTCTACACTGGTGTTTTCACTGCGTTTCTCAGAAACGATCTCCATCCACACTACACAAAACGAAAACGCATGTCACATGACCATTCATAATGAGCATGATGTTATTGTTTACACAGTCACCAAGGATACATGCTATCATTTTCAAAATTCTCAATTTACACAAACACAACCGCAGAGTTTTCACACTAAAACGGGGTCTGCAGCATTTTCAAGTCTCAGTTTTTCGACAGAGGCGGAGTAGCGTAAACGACAGATGTAACCACAGCAAAAGATTTGCACTTTAAAATGAAAAGGCACTAGTGTAAACGTAGCCTAAAACACAGCTGCTGACCAATCAGAATTGAGCACTGGAACTAATCATTTTATGAAAGCGATGAGGACAGGAAGAAATATGCTCACTTCTTGAAAACTAGTTATGATTAAAGCAATAAGCCCCAAGAAGCTGTGGTTTACAGTGAATTTATAACAGCGAAGGGGCGTTGTTAGGCACACAAACCACAACTTCACGGGGCTTATTGCTTTTATAAAACAAAATAAAACAGAACAAATAAAGTGTTATGATGTTAATAAAACATTATTCTTCCGCCAAACAATGAGCGCATTTACATGCACTCTATAAGCTATTTTATAATAAAAATACATATCTGATATGACTTATTATATAATAAGCAGCAAACAAATATAATTCTTATTCTTAAGGATTAAAGATTAAACAGAAAAAAAAAGACTGCACCAATTAGGTGGCGTTATGCACTAAGCATGTAAATGACCTTTTGAACGAAGAAAGAAGCAGTATAACGCCCTTTATTTTAGCATCTGTTTCCATAGTGATTTGATGATTCATCGCTCTGTTGAGAATATCTTGTGTGTTTACCAGGAACATACTCTTAGTTGAATTAACTTACTCCCTCAAGCCTTTTTAGGAATTAGCATACCTTGAATAAGTAAGGTTTGGGTTGATCAGCCAAGAGTTCAGGGTTAACCTTGCTTTTTGGAATACACCCCTGTTCTGCATTAATATTTGCATCAGTGCCTTTACTTTTAAGCAAAAAAATAGCTGCAATTCTCAGTTATCTTCTCCGATGCACAGACCTTCAGAGGGCAATGACACTGAGCTCTTTATGTACAATTAAAGCGGTTATACATAACTGTATAAGATCATTTTTCTCTATAATATACAACATAAATATTAGGTAACCTAGCAACGACGTCACGCTACACTGCATCTGAACCCTGTCCGAAACTGTTCCCCAAGTTGCCTTCGCAGCCTTCAAAGTCATTGCCTGACAGGCTTTCGGACGCAGCCATCACCACATACAGACATCACATTACACACAGCAAAGGGTGTTCTTGTAAAGATACTTTGTAATAATTCCTCTAAAATCTCATCATAGATTAAGGGTATTAGGGTAATATAACTGCAAATCAGAAGTATTACTAAACAAAATAAAGGACAGGGAAACACAATCATCTAAGGAAACAAGAACTATCAAGCATTGCTTCATTAAACATGTTTTAGAATTTGCGCACATTTGTTAATTGTTGGCTGGCATATTGTTATGGAAATTATGCTTGTCTTTTAAACAGTTTAAGTGAACTATTTTTGTACATGTTTCTTTGTACATGTACATTGATATTAAAACTTTTATTCAGGGTGGGGAGGAAAAAACGGAACGGAAATGTTTTTAAACGCTCTGCTGTCATGTTAGGGACTTAACATCATGCAGAAACGTTGGTTTGTTTTGGGGAATATTGTGAATTCCCAAGGTCGTGCTGTTGGACGTTTTACAACACTTTTTTGTTGGCCAAGAAGTTGTTTTAAACAGTATTGGTCTGATCCAAATCTTGGGGAGGAGTAAACTGATATGCTGCATTGTAATGCTTTTTTTTTCTCAGTATAATAATAATTGCAATTATAACAATCACCACAAACACAAACACAGATGGAATCACAATTGGTAAATAAGGTGTTCCATTACTGCATTCAACATCAGATGTTTCAGTTCCCGCTTTGACTGTTGTTTTCCCAAGAGATTCACACCTGTTAAAAAGTGGTGCTCAAGTTAAACTACAAATAGGCCTAAATTGCTTGTGAGAAAAGAGCTAAATTTACCCACAAAATCTGGTGACCTGGTGGCAAATTATAAAACAACAATTGTACAAAATGCATTTTAAGAATGTGTGAAGACTCATTTTTGTAAAATAATGGTACTTACTTTGTATGCAATTTGCAGAATGTGCCATCTGAATATGAACCAGCAGGACAGTCATCACATAGTGTATCACTAAATTCTGTTCCTGTAGAAACACACGCAGGAATACACAGTATTAGTGCTTGAGTTTTAACTCCATGAGCAATAAAGCCAGTGAATGGTCTCACATTAGGTAGTGAAATCATTATTCAGTACAGCATCTGGCACACAAAATGAATAATAACATAAGCAACTAATAATTTCATAATCGTAACTAAATAGATTTTTGGGTGGTTTTGTCAGGTGCTGTCAGTCACGAGCAAACTCTGTCTGTCATGAGGGTCTTCTGGTATAATCACACCTGGAACATTTGGAACAATATGCAAACTGACACAAGTTATTGTTCTCGGACGTCATCTCAACCTGTCAGTTTTTGTGAATGTATAATAAACCTGTTCAAGTTATAACAGACTGACCGGTTTGGTTGACATACTGCCCAGGTAAGCAGGTTGAATGTTTCATCGCCTTTTCACAGTTGGAGAGCAGGTCTATACAGTAGAAACCTGGCAGAGGTTCACACACTGTATTTGATATTGGCGTACATGCATGCTTTACTCTCAGCCCATTACCTTTGACAAGAAAGGAAACAAATCAGTCAATTTTTAGTCATCTGGAGAAAAAAAAAAACAATTACAATATATTTGAAACATGGCAATAAACAAGGCTGACAAGAGGCTAAATAAATGGTTACTCACTTGAATCACAGACAAAACATGGCCAACATTCTGTGAATCCATTTGGAGCATCAATGTAGGTCATCACAGGACATGAATCACACGTTGTGCTTGTGTTTTCATCACAGTGTTTCTTAACTCGCTTTCCTAGTGTGAAAGAAAAGTTCATTTTACTCATCTATGTGCTTATGGAATACTGTGTAAGGGTCTGCTTTATTTTCACCTGCTATAAGAATGACATAAGAGAAGGGTGTTAGGGCCCTAAATATAAAGATTTGAATCTTGGGAGTATGACGTAGCAGAATGTATTTATCTGACTCTTACTACGTGTGGAAAGTTACCAGTTAGGAGATGTAACCTTGAAGGCTCGGGAAGAGATATAAATTGGAGTGAGCCCTCCCTTCTGGGTCGCACTCTGCAGTAACCTGTGTTTCTGTATGACTGTCTGACCTTCTTTGCAAAGAATAAATTTATAAAAGACATTTGACTGAGTTTGTCTCTTACTTTGGTTAGAGTCGATTTGATTTTGCCACAACACTAGACATTATTAATAATTACAAACATTACTTTTACATGTCTTTTCTAAAGAACAATCTGTCCATATATTTATGCATTTTTATAAGCTTTATTTATTGTACATCTGTATATTTATGTCAATTGTGTGATATAAATACATTTTAAGTATTTTTGTGTACTTTTGGAGCTTTCTCAAACATGTTTGGGAACCATCTAATACTACATCACTCAAATAAATTACTTAAATGGATATATAATGAAAAACCAAAATGTCTCTTCACATTGTGAAATAAAACTACTATATAAATGTATATAAATAGATTTCAACAACCTGGCCAGCCAACTTATGCAAAGAAGAATAATTACTATTACTACCTGCTCCTGCTAGGCCACCAAAAAATAGAAATACCCAAGCGGCTGACGTCTATTTTTAACAAGGCTCTGACCAAACTTAAAAGACTGTTTTATAAGCATATATTACCGACCATTCAAAGCCTGGCAGCATGTGACAAATGATTAAAAAAAATCAAATATTATATCTTTAAATCTGACCTCACAGATATGTTGTGGTAATGAGTGAAGGATTACACATACCTGGATCACACATGGGGCAACACTCTCCATCAGTGTCATATTCTGCATTATTGCATGTCGCCATACAAAGGAGAGGTAGTAACGTTGACAGATAAATGAATGTATAGCATATGTACATCTCAAGGAACTAAAAGAATCATTACTGGTCCAGAGAAGATCAAATTGCCTTCTTTTTTCTTATGAAGCTGAAAAAGAAATTCATGTTAGATGGCTTTTAGATAAATAGAAACTGACAGAAGCTACAAACTTTGTTTAATAACATGTCCTCAGTTACACCAGCTGGGCACTAAAACAATGTTTCTATTTTAGGTCCGCTAAAACCATGTGTCATCACTTTAATGCTCTCCACTGAAAACATAATCAGATCCGAACAACTACATAAATATACATTACATTACCTTAAAAACCACAACAAATTCCTCGTGTGTTTGCGCACACTTGGCGAATAAAGCTAATTCTGATTCTGATTACTTGCCCTTTTCTCTCTATTGTGAGAGAAAACTGTGTTTTGCATTTTGAAGTGCTAGGCTTTATGATTTATTTTTGCACAAGAGCTATGAGATTATTGGGGTATTATCTCTTCCAGTCCTTCAAGCAAGATTTTCATTACTGCTTTCATTACTATTGGTTAAAATAGGCAGGTTACAGATTTAATTTTTGAATGTTTATTTAATTTAAGAATTTTAGTATCGGTATACTCTCAAGCAAAGCTTTAATTAGTATGTTCATATCTTTAAAATAAAACGGTCATTAAACTTTAGTTGCAGAACCATATGTGAAGCCGCGTACTGTAAGGCAGGGCCGGTGAAATAAGCCCTGTTATAAGGCAGGGCTACAGCTCTCAGAAGCAAAACACGAATTCCAGCGCAAACTGATTAAATACATAGAATTAGACCAATCATTTCCTTAAGTTCTTTGTACTTAATTAAACAAATACATTTTAATTTATGAGGAAATGTTCAAGACAGGGCTTTGCTGTTAGCGACTTCTTCTCCAGTGGAAATATTTACCTGATTTATGTTTCCCTTGCCATTCTCTTTTGATAGTGAAATTAATAGTGGTCGAGCACTTTTTGTAACTGATTTCGCCTAAATGCACTGCATGAGAACTGCTGCTGCTACTGTGCATATAGATAGACTTTTAAAAGTTTAGCAAAACCCGCTTCGATAAAATAGTTACTTTCAAATCTTCCGCGACCGACGTTTACACAGGCAGAACCAATGAAATTTGTGCGCTTCTTCTAGTAAGGTGCCAAATGATTGTATATTACCGCCACCAACTGGACTGGAGTGTGGTGTATCACTAGGAAGGGAGAAACGAAAGAAGAAAAAACGAAGTAAAATATAAAAATAATAATAATAATAATAATAATAATAATAATAATAATAATAATAATAATAATAATAATAATAATAATAATAATTATTATTATTATTATTTTAAAATTACGTAAGCAATATGTGATTTTTAATTTTATTTTCCAATCCTGTTATTCAGAGATAATTAAGCATTTTTCTTCGTAATTTTGACTGGCCTACATCACATTTTTTAAATACATTTTTCAAACCTATACCTCTAAATTTCTCAAACAACGCCTCTCTATCGCTGGTAAATACACATAGCAGTAATGGTACACAAAAATGATGGTTCAGCACATACATCAGTTTTGAAGTCTAGTACATTCTCAGTACAGCAGTTTGGTACATTTTTCTTTTTTATTAAACAGTTCTTTGCTAAACAAATTGTGGCTCTGTCTTTAAACAAATTCAACTATAATTACAGTTTTCTTAACGATAAAAAAAATGATCTCAGCTAATGCTGTAAACCAGGGGTGTCAAACTCAGTTCCTGGAGGGCCGCAGCCCTGCAGAGTTTTGTTCCAACCTTGCTCCAACACACATACTATGCAGTTTTCAATTAAGCCTGAAGGACTTGATTAGTTGGATCAGGTGTGTTTAATTAGGGTTGCATCTAAACTCTGCAAGGCTGTGACCCTCCAGGACCAGAGTTTGACATCCCTGCTGTAAACTATATCCACCTTATTAGTTATGAAAAAGTGGGCGCTGCCATTTTTGAACTATAACGTGTTAGATTTCCAGTAAGCTAATTGTAGCTGTATTGTGAATTTGCAACAACTGTGTGTTTGACTGGCTAGCTGACTTTTGAAATGGACTAAAGACTGGCATCCTTTGCACAGTTAGGGGGTGCCCTGATAGCTGGTTTAAGCATTAAAAAAAACACCTACAAGACCATAATCCACACTTTAGGGAACTTAAATTGTGCATGAATAATATTTAGAGCTAAGCTGTAGTGGCAAACAAAGTGACAAGAAAGTGCTGAAGGTACAGTAATGGAATTGAATGAAAATACCACTATACTACAACTCAAAACACCATGGTACCATGTTCAAAATACTTTGCTACTTTTTTTAAATATTTTGTGTAAATAAGTGGTGGAGGATTTACCAGTTTTTACCAAGCATCCAACTTATTACACACACAGTGCCATTGCAGTTGCTCCACAGAACAATGATCCTTGCAATCAGTGGGAAGTTTGACTTTGACAGATCAAGCTAATTTTACACAAGGCAACACAACTGAAACAGTGAAGACCCCAGTGAAGACCCCTTATATGTGCAAAGACAGAATATTGTTTCTGTAAACAAGTGCCTTACAGAAAGTGATAATGCAGACATTTTGTAATAGCTCATATACTTTTCATTGACACATTTAGTATTATTATTATTTTATTAATTAATTAATTTATTAGGCTTGGCACACAAAGTACTTCATAAATTATTGAGATCATTTTATGCTGTTTGACTAATGTTTTCATGACTGTGGCTCAAACTGGTCAATTTCAGGCATGATAACCAAAGACCCTTTAAGGCAAGTTGTTTCACTCAGCAGCCATCTTTGAAATGCCTCTTGGCCAGCTATTTCCGTCATTCAAGTACAGCTCCTATCTCTTTAAATAGGGAAACACTAAATTCTCTAAAACTTTTCACCCATCTTACAATTAAATTTCATATTTGAAGTCACCAATGTGATCTGCTTAAAAAACATTTATTTTTTTCATGTGCAGTACGTCTAAAGTCTTTGATGAGAGCTCATTTAGAGAATGTGGTGAAATATATGTGAATAGTTTAGAAACTGTAGTTAATCCCAGGTTGTCAGGACTTTTTTTTTTTTTTTTCATTTTTCACTGTTTCATTTATCCTGTTGCCGACAACTGCAAAACAGTGAGGCATTACTTTTCAGTTTGCACAAGCTCAAAGAATGTTTTACATTAATTTCTCACCATCAAACAATAGGAGACCAAAATATTATATAATTCACATAATTAAAATCTAATATTATCTAATTTAAGTTTTTAATAGTGTATATAAGCAGAATGACTTTGTCTTGCATGATACATAGATTGCATACTTTATTCTTACCTTTTGAAATGTATTTTTCACATAAACCATTTCCTGTTTCCTTTTGATCATAAACAAACACACATTTTAAAATATATAACTATTATATATAGTTTTATATATATTATATAGTTTTACCTTCTCTTTCATGTGGAAAAAATGTTCAACATACCTGTATCCCTGTATGAACTTTTGTTTTTATAAAAGACATCTGTCATTATTCATAGAGCAACTAACTCAAACAAATGCTTGATGGCAGAATAAAGCAGATTACTTTACCTACTGAAGTAATACATTTTAAGAAACAAAAATCTAAAAATGTATATATTAATAAAGTTAAGAACTATATGCAATAATTTGCAGTCTTATCAGCGGCACACACTGGGCACCATTGCTTGTGTATCTCATATTCAGCAAGAGAACATTGACAAAAACAACATTCATAGTGAAGGCGAACAATAAGTGTAATTAGAATAATAATCCTTAAAATGAACATAGTCACAGTTAATGTAACCTAATGTAATTGTCCCTTAACAGTAAACAGTATGGAGGAATTTCATAGAAAATGGAGAGACAATGCAATAATATTTCAAGATTCTTCAAAACTCAGTTCTTGTACAGGTCATGGTTCCACAAGCTTCTTGCAGACATATTTTAAAGGGGTCATCGAATGCTAAGTTCACTTTTTCATGTTGTTTGAACATTAATGTGTGTTGGCAGTGTATGTACAAATCTACCCTATAATGATAAAAATCCATGCAGTGGTTTTTAATTAATCTGTAAAAATAATATTCCCTTTTTCAAATCGAGTCATTCTGAGATGCCTGTCATTGTGCCGTCACACCAACAGAGGCCGCTCCCACAATAGATGATTGACATGAGCGTTTTACCTCAGATCAGCTGTAACAGTCCGCCCTCTTTGTTTCGATGCTGGAGCAGGGACGTAAGTTAGACAAGAATATCTCCGATTGAGGTGTTGTGTTGCTGGATGTAATTATGAACATAGTGGTCGTCATTTACTCCTGACATCTGAGTCGCTGAAGATGCTGGGTATTAGGTTTCTGTGTGAAGGGAATGCACCTCCTGATCTACATATATCCGTCTATGTTCGCGCAAATCATTCATGATCCAGCTTCACTTACAGCAGAAGTGAGTATAAGGGTTTTTTTTCGTGAATCTTTGTGATCGCCTTTCCTTATAACGTGCTAGTTAGCAAGTTTAGCAGCTCTTCCAGCTCGTTGGTTCTCCACACCGGATTGTGGGATATAGTGCTTCAGCAAGTGTACATCGGTTGTACACTCGAAATCAGAATGCATTGTGGGTAAAAAGTAGTGAAAGAATCTAGGGAATGAAGTCGTTCACTCAGAATTCGGACATCACTACAAAATGGCTGACACCCAATATAGTGCACTATATAGTGGATCGGGAGCGGTTTCGGACACAGCTAATCTCTCCGAGCAGCTCGTCACTCCACAGAGAGAAGAGAGGGGCAGGGTGAGCAGAGCTCATTTGCATTTAAAGCAGCCTTGACCAGAATGAGATGATTTTTGCAGAGCTGATTTTGGCAAGGTAAAAGGGGTGCTGTTTTACACAACCATTGAGCATTTTTAACCAAAGTATATTATAGACTTTTCATTAAGACCCTAAAGAATCATATCAACTTGTGGAAAATGGGCATCCGATGACCCCTTTAAGAAGGATATCAAGTACCTGCTGAGAATGTAGTTGGATGGTAAAGTAAATCAAAGGGCATTTTTACAGTAACCATTTTTTCACTGTGTGAGACAAAGATAAAACAAAAGATCTATGAAAAAAGAAATCTGTTAATTTTTTTCACTTTAGACAAAAAAAAAAAAGACTGGTTGGTTTGTCTCAACGTGTCGGTGTAACCGGCGTTGTTTCAGTTGAAATGTAGATATGATATGGCGTCATAGACCAAGTCCAGTTTACTGCCAGTTCACATTAATGGGGATTATCACAGAAACGGGCCACATTTAAAGCACATCGTCTTTCTAATTCAACCGTTCACTTACATTTAGATAGAGCGAGCGTGCTGATTTTCACGAAAATGCATTAACAATCAGTTATGTTTTGTTTGTTTGTTTTTTGTTAAAAATCATCCTATATTGCTGTTTTACCTTTTTGTTAAGGGTGTTTGATCTTCTTTGTATGTTCACTTTGCAAAGACTGGGTCGGCACTTCTGGAGCGATGGAGGATGATTTTGAAATTATTTTTGAAGTTGAGGGAGAAAATACGATTGGAGTTTTTCAACATACCCTAACTGTCTTGAGTCAGAATACACAGAGTTTAGGCAGAGCAAGACAAGACGAGCATTTGAGATTAAAAAGTATTTAAATTGTATTATTTTAATGAAAATAACCAATCGTTTCACTAAATAAGACCCTTCTTCCTCGGCTGGGATCGTTTACTACCATATTTGTGATCGTTTGAAGCCACATTTAAACTGCACTTTATAAGTTCAAAATCGGGGCAAAATCTTTGTTTTGGAAGTGGACTTCTCTTTTAATTTGTCTTATGAGCAGTTTAAGTGAACTGTTTGGTGAGCTATTTGAGTTTCTTTACATGTCTATGAAAATTAAATCTGTCATTTAGAGTGGGAAGGAAAAACAAGGTTGTTTTTTTTTACATCTGTTTGCAAACCCATGCTCTGCTTTCATTTTGAAAGGGTTTGTTTTTGAAATGGGCGCCTGACACGCCTGCACTTTTCTTTGTTTTTTCAGACCTATTCTAGCAGTCAACATCAAGTGCTATATATCATTGTAAACAGGAGAACTTAAAGTTTCAGTCTAGCTAATTTAAAAGCCCAATTTTCCTTTTGTTTTCTCTAAGAATGAATGGATTTCTGATTTTTTTTTTACTGTGGTTTTTTACTGTAACAGAAACTCGTGAAGTTTGGATTTTTTTCTTTAGAAAGTTGTATTTGGGTGTTTTACACTTCAAAATAAAATTTGGTGTACATATAACATTCCCCAAGCAAGTTATATCCATTTATTACAATATTGTTATAGGTGCTTTTCAGTGAAAAATAGGTCTGTTTAGTTTATTGCCAATATGATATGTTCAGAAATGTTTAGGAAGTAAAGTAAAAAGGTTGGGAGGGAGGGCTTCAAAAGCTGAAGCTTTAAAGGGCACCTTCTATTCAAAACCCACAGAAAAATGTTTTCTGATTCAAACAAAATGTACAGTTTGCATAGGCCACGTTATCAGTACGCTACATGCAAATAATCATGACTATCATAAGTGCTTCATTCAGCAGCTATTTTAGGAAGAATATAGTCTTTATATATTTATACAAGATTTTACAAGTTTATGCAAGTTAAATATAAGAGTTGGACAGGACAGTAAATACACTGGGAGAAACAGTTTAGGTTTCTAGGTCCAAACCTTGGTTTGTAACTTCACTATATTTGCAAGTGCAACTTTTTTTCTTTACAATAATCACAATTCTGAATAACACACACATGCCACATATAGACAGAATCAATGGTAATAAATAAGGTGCTTCATTACTGCATTGAGCATCAGTTGTATGTGTTCCTTCTTTGATTGTTATTTTGCCAAGAGATTCACAGCTGTTAGAAAAAAAAAAAAAATCACAAAATCTACTGAAGCAAATTATAAAACAACAAAAGTTTAAATTTCACTTAAAGTGTGGAAAGTCAATGCTGTAAAATAATGGTACTTACTTTGTATACAATTGGCATAATGAACCATCTGAATATGAGCCAACAGGACAGTCATCACACACTGTGTCACTGAATTCTGTTCCTGTACAAACACATGCAGAAATACATAGTATATGTGCTTGTTTTTCAGCTCCATGAGCAATAAAGGTAGTGAAAGGTCTAACATTTCCAAGTGACATCATTATTCAGTATCACATTTAACTAAGGCGGTTTTGTCAGGTGCTGTCAGAGTCACAAGCAATGTGTGTCATGAGGAAAAACATTAACAGTACTTTCCCCAAGTGCAATAAAGAGTTGTAATGCTGATCTGGAACAGTATGCATACATCTGTAATTCAGTTATTTATTATAAATATAAGTAGAGTTATTGTTCTCAAATGTCATCTCAGTCTATCAGTTTTTATGAATAAAGCTGTTTGAATGATAACAGACTGACCTGTTTGGTTGATGTACTGTCCAGGTGAGCAAGTTGAATGTTTCATGGCCCTTAGACAGAGAAGGTCTATACAGTAATATCCTGGAAGAGGTTCACACACTGTATTTGATTTTAATGTACAGGCCTGCTGTACTCTCAGCCCATTACCTTTGACAAGAAAGGAAACAAATGTTTAATAATTGAAATATAATAGAAATCCTGCCAATGGTAAGTCAGCTGGAGAAACTAAAAACAAAAAACAATTTTTACTCACTTGGGTCACAGACAAAACATGGCAAACATTCTGTTAATCTGTTAGGAGAGTTAGTGTAAGTCATCACAGGGCATGAAGTGCATGTTGTACTTGTATTCTCATCACAATGGTTCCTTACTCGCTTTCCTAGACAATACAAATAACAAAACAACACATTCATTATTCATCTTGAGAATCAATGATTCAGTGACACATTCATAATAAGAGTCACTTGCTTCATTCCTAAATAAATCAGCCGTTTGAATGAATCGATTGAATGAATGAATGATTTAGGCCCCGATTTAGGCATTTGTTAGGCCCCATCCTTCCTCAAAATAGTTCTTGTGTTCAGCAGAAGATGGAAACTCATACAGGTTTGGAACTATGGAAGTTATTTTCTGCCAAATTTAAATAAATGAATTAAGTGATAAAAATGAAAATGAAAACTAGATTAACAATTTCATTATAGAAAACTAGATGTGGGAAGGCCACTTTCCAGCGTAATTTACTCCCGCCCACTGATTAACATAGAATTTGCATATAGGTTGACTTTGAAAATGAAAACGAAAATGAAAACTGTGAAATAAAAGAGACAATAAAACAAAAATTAAACTTTACATTTTAATTTGAATTGTGTCACTATTATTGCGTGAGTACTAGTAAAATGCTTTGTAAAAAATGTATTTGTATTTTCTTTTTCACATTTGGCTTTCCGTTTTAATATTGGCAGTCTTGCCTTGAGATTGCAGTGAAATGAAATGTCAAATCACCAACTGCATTTTATTTTTCAATTTGACAGGGACAATGCATTGTCGCAGTGAAAAATAAAATGAAAGTTAAATCTCAAAATTTTGGCACATATTTTGCATATAGTTTTCTATAAGGAAATTGTTAATCTGGTTTTCATTTTCATTTTTATCATTTAATTAATTTATTTAAATTTGGCAGAAAATACCTTCCATATATGGAACAACTTAAGGGTGAGTAAATGATGACAGATTTTTGTTTTTCGGTCTAGGGCTATCCCTTTAAAGATTGTTTTTTTTGAGTCTATTACATGAGAGAACATGAGAGAAAAACACTTACCTGGATCACACATTGGGCAACACTCCCCGTTAACTTCATATTCTGCATTATTACAAGCTGCCGTACAAATTATGATGTTTATGATGAACAGTAATAGTGATTTTAGCTGAATGGAGGTATAGCATATACACATATCAGGGAACTAAAAGAATCATCACTGGTCCAGTAATCATTTTATCCTCTCTTTGTTTTATGGAGCTGAAAAAGAAATGTAAATTAGATGGCTTTCAGAAAATTAGACAGTTGTGCCATAACCTAAAAACCTCTTAATGTTTATTTAGCCTATTAAACGCGTCTTCAGTATCACTAATTGATATCTGAAGCGTTAAATTTCAATACCCATGGCCAGGTGCTTTCTCTCTTTCATCCTCTCCTAATCTTCGGAGTATCAAAAATAAACATGAGTTACAGGTATGATAACATGAATGAAAACAATTTACAAAACCTTTTCTCTAATAAAACATCCATCTATATAGGAGAATATGTAAACTTTTAAAATCAAGAAATTAAATAACATGTACACTGAATTAAATGTAAAGGTAAATCGTGTAAGTGTATTTTTTTAATTGATTGAAGACGCTGACCAATACAGAAAATTGCCATTTTCTCTCTATTGGCATTTCCACGTGTAAATGTTAAAAACTGATTCCTTTTTCCCCACCCTACCAAAATCACAAGATTTATGACTTGTTCACATGAGAACCACTCTGATTTGGGCTCCTGGGACCGTTTGCTTAGCCTCCCCCAAACCCTAAACACCACCTTGTATGCTGTGTGAGAACCTTATTCTCATGAATTTTTATGTTTTTACTTTAAAATTTTATGGCTGTTGGTTTACTGCAGCACATCTGTGAGGCCCCCCAGAGTCCCCTCTCACCAGTAGTGGTGTCATGTGTGCAAATTTATTGTGCACCTGCTGCAACACACTACTGAGTCCGTCTACTCTGACTGTTATTTTAGCAATAATAAGAGGATCCTTCAACAATAATATTACACATCTGTTTGTGTAATATGGGGCCCGGCTTTTTCCCGCTACGCCACTGGTTTTCGCCTTGCATTTTTTCCCAAATTCCACTTTTGTGTTTTTCAAAGCAAAAACACATTAATTTATGAACGCCTTTTAGAATGTACTGCACCAAGGGCCCCCACGCGGTTGGCAAACAACCATAGTGTATTTCCACCACCTACAGCCCTACGAGTCTGTTCAAATTCCCTATAAATATTATAATTAATTCCCCTTTAGCTAAATGTACCCATTTCCCTTAGATAGTTTACTGTGATCCTGAATTTATTTGGCTCTGAATGAAAGAAAATAAATAAATAAAGGAAGTGTATGAGGCGCCACGTAGGATTTAAATCAAACTTCGCTTATCAATACATACATAAAACACGTGCATATACACCTAGAAATTACTTGCATATACATGTATACTGGTGGATGTTCAAAATATACATATGAAATACACGTGCACACTAATATGAAATCCATACCAATACATCTTTTATTAGTAATGAATACGTATACACTTGTGAATAACTTGTATATACATATAAACTTAACGCATGCATACGCTAAAAAAACACTCGCTTATACATATAAACTTGATCCATGCATATACACCTACAACAACACGCACATATACATATAAACTCGCTGCATGCAGACACACCTGTACATACTCGCATATACATATAAACTTGACCCATGCATATACACCTAAAAACAGTCGCACATACATATAAACTTGACCCATGCATATACACCTAAAAACAGTCGCACATACATATAAACTTGACCCATGCATATACACCTAAAAACACTCGCACATACATATAAACTTGTTGCGCGCATATACACCCATAAAACACTCACGCAAACATACAAAATAAATTTCAGGTAAGACGCATGCAAGTGATTTCATATATGGATGTGCGTGAACTTTTCAGTGCAAACGGAAGGCATCTCAATGTAAACGGAAGGCATTTCAGTGTAAAAGGAAGCAGCGGCACTTCCGGCGGAATCGCCAGATGCGCACGCGCCTTCAAAAGCAATTTTAATACCCCGCGTTTAGAACGCGACTCCCCAATGCGTGCAAATTAGGCTACATAACATATTTAGGATGTTATTAGTATGCAGGCTATTGTGAAGTTGTTTGTTTAATATTAATTGTATTCTATTTTTGCATGTTTCTGTCAAGGACTTTTATTTTGGTGTTGCGTCCTCTGAGAAGGAGGGTCTTATAATGTGAAGGAGGAGAGCAGAGTAGATTGTGGCGGGTACAGAGATTAGTGTTGATCTCTTCCCGAGTTCTAGGCCTTTGCTCAATAAAAATTACTAGTCGTCGGTATTTTCAAGTCTATTGTCTTTATTTACATCCACCCACGGGCAGCTAAAACTCCACGCCTTACACTATTGTAGGTTGTGTAACGTTAGTTGTCTATAGCTCTCTATCATGTTTGAAAAATTTTGGTCTCTATTTAAATTGTTTTAACTATGTTCTATTCTACTTTCTGAGTATGAATTATTACAATGCAGTAAAAGCATGGGTGTCGGAAGCAAAATAAATGTGGGTGGGGAGTATATGCCATTTTCTGTAGTGTGGTGCCTTACTATGTATATTACCTCTGCGCACTAACGTGACAACACTACAAAACGGGGCAATTGAAGTGTGTTTCTAGTGGCGTAAGCGATAAAGCGAATATCCAGTGTTTTTTGACGCAAACGACCCGAGTTCGCGTCCACCTATTGACGAAATCGTTCTTCTGCCTTTTCACATCTCATTTTATATCAGAAAGGCATTTGTTTTCAATAAACATAAAAATGAAGGAACTAATCTAAATGTTAGAATAAAGTATCGAGCAGGATTAGGTGTATCTGAGCAGCAGATACACTCAGATGCTTTATTTACTTTGCTGTGTTACAGAAGTGCATTCGTCATGTGGAATGGATTTGACTGATGGCGCTCTAAAAAGTGCGCAGACATATTCGCCGAATTAGAGACGTAAAAGTGGGTGGGTCCGATATCGTTGGTCTTTAAAAGTGGGTGGGTCCTGTCCCACCCACATTCAATGGTTCCGACGCCCATGAGTAAAAGACAACAACACTCAAGCACCATAAAAAGTTTTGCTACAAACTCAACTGACTGGCTTTATTCTCTCCTGTATGATTTCATAAGTCTATATAAGTATATATATATCCATATATATATATATATATATATAAACAGTCCTTTCTTAATCGTATTAAGTGCGAACAATAAATGCAGCCATAGTAGGCTACTCTCTCAGTATTCAAAGTGCAAACAGAGACTACACTTTTCAAACATGATAGAGAGCTGTAGACAACTACACAACCTATTATAGCCTGCATACCAATAACATCCTAAATATGTTATGTAGGCTAATTTGCACGCATTGGGGAGTCGCGCTCTAAACGCGGGGTATTAAAATTGCTTTTGAAGGCGCGTGCGCGTTTTACTTTCGGTTTTGTTTGAACGATCGCGCGAACTCTCGGCGGTGCTGAACGGGATTTTGAAAAGTGCCCAGTGGAAATTCGCCCCTGGTACATCGTATGCTATATTAAAGGTCTTTTTAAAACACTATTTTAATGCATTAAGTCACGTTAAGCGTTTTAAAATGCCCTGGCATCTGGAGATTCCGCCGGAAGTGCCGCTGCTTCCGTTTGCACTGAAATGCCTTCCGTTTGCACTGAAAAGTTCACGCACATCCATATATGAAATCACTTGCATATATGTATATACACAACTCAAGCATGCGTCTTACCTGAAATTTATTTTGTATGTTTGCGTGAGTGTTTTATGGGTGTATATGCGCGCAACAAGTTTATATGTATGTGCGACTGTTTTTAGGTGTATATGCATGGGTCAAGTTTATATGTATATGCGAGTATGTACAGGTGTGTCTGCATGTAGCGAGTTTATATGTATATGTGCGTGTTGTTGTAGGTGTATATGCATGGATCAAGTTTATATGTATAAGCGAGTGTTTTTTAGCGTATGCATGCGTTAAGTTTATATGTATATACAAGTTATTCACAAGTGTATATGTATTCATTACTAATAAAAGATGTATTGGTATGGATTTCATATTAGTGTGCACGTGTATTTCATATGTATATTTTGAACATCCACCAGTATACATGTATATGCAAGTAATTTCTAGGTGTATATGCACGTGTTTTATGTATGTATTGATAAGCGAAGTTTGATTTAAATCCTACGTGGCGCCTCATAGAAGTGGGCCATCAAAACAGCATATCTGCATTATGGTTGCAGTGATAATAACAGCAACAGCACACTAAAGAGAAGAGACACTTTCTCAGTTTCGTCCAGTTTTGAGAATAATAACTAGTTACATTTAAAACAGAAACAAAACCTTCTTTCACCTCATGGTTCCTTGAAGGGATCTTAAAGGGATAGTTCACCCCAAAGTTAAATGTAAAATCAGAGCCAAAGCAACACTTAATATTGTCTCCCTGTGAACCTGAGGGGGGTCCTTCAATACTGTGGATAAATAAAAGCTGTTTACATATTGTGTACATGGCATTTCTATTCTTTTAGGCAATTACCAGGAAGAAACATTCACAAAAATAGCAGGTATTTTCTGTGGATTTTTTTTTTTACTTTAAATGTTATTCTTATGTAAAAAAAAAAAAAAAAAAAAAAAAAAGGTTTTAAAAATGTAATCTTTTAAAATGTGTGTGCTGCCAACCACATTTCATTTTGTAAACATGTATCTGGAGTCACGACAGAGGTAGAAATGAGCAGTGAAAGATCACAAAATTGTATTAAAAATGAAGCAGGACAATTTCAGCGCAATGAACTTGAGCAAAAAATGGATAAAAATGAAACAGAAGCAAAAGTTTCACATATACTGACAAACATTAGTTCTACTTACTTGCACAGTGCAGCTCAATATACTTCTGTTGTTAGCAAAACATTGCTAACAACGGTTAAAAAAAAAGTTCCTGCTTCCTGGGGAAAACACCTTCAGCGGTATCAAGTTTACGGTGTTCTTTCTTCTACATAGCGCTGCACCTGTTTACAGGCAACATCCAACACTCCTTCAAAAATCAAAAATCAAATAGCAAGTCACTAATGTAGGACTCAAATAGGAGCTTGATACGACAGTCTTTATCAGTCGGCTTTGCCTATACCTACTTATAAATGCTCATCATTCAGTAGTGTCCTGACAGTCCACCACATGAATAGCTACTTTAGTTGCATGTGAATAAATGCAAGTATTCCCTAAAATTAAACAGTAAAGACAGTGATAATGCGGTCAGGACCGTGGCGCCTGCTTCCTTTGAAACGTTTAATGATTGCGCCTGATGCGCCCGCGCCCGCTCCGTCCCCCTACTCCATTCTGCCTGTTAATACACGAAAGCATGTTAGGGGAGGCGCGCAGAGTGTAAGATAATCATTATTATTGATTACTAATTTGAATCGGTATATTTATAGCTAAAACAATACCTTGAAAATGAAAAGAAGCATGTTTGTACGATCAGAAATTTCTTAAACCTGTGAACTCCTGTAAACTTTACCAGCGGTAAAGTGTTAAACTAACACTTTTGAAAGAGTTAACATTATTAACACCCTGACAGTGTTACTAACAAACTCTTAACATGTAAAATATTAACACCAGAATGGATGATGAAAATACCAACGCTGGATTAACTTGTCAACAGCAACAATGTTCAGGTGGAAAAAACACACAAAACAATTCACATTTACATTTATTTACAAAATGAAACGTATAATTTTCCCTGCAACAAAATTTCTTCACATTCAGTGTTTTCAATACATGTAAAAACATGTTCTTACAACAATTAAAAAATCATAATGTCAAGGCAAATCAATGCAAAGGCACAAAATACACATTCTAATGTGGTGCATATTATGTACTCTTAATGTCTTAAGGTTTATAATGACAACAACAGTCTTTGCTAATGGTGTTTGGACCTCCTTGAAGAGAGTATAGTCTCATTTTTTTGTTTTCAGCATGACAAGATGTGTTTCTCTGCAGTTTTCAGCCAAGCAAGATATACATTCTCACTTGCAGCATCACAAAAGTGCTCCTGTAAAACTGAAAAATAAAACAACAAAAACATAAAAAACAGAATAAGTTCACATCCATTTATCAGGTGAAATGTCAGAGACAAGTGTCAAATAGTCAAGTTACCATTATATATAATGTTTTTTGCAATGTAGAGTGTCTCAAAGCAGCTTTAGAGTATGAAAAGGTTACTCCACTCCAAAATGAAAATTCATTATTCACACAAAGACATAAAAAATAATGACTTTATTCAACGTCTCACCCTATAGCGCCATTTTAGAATGTTTTACCTGAACACAAATGGCGTATGCTGTTTTGTGTCATCTGTGCCACACGGATATTTCTTCTATATTTATTTACACTTTGATTTGAACAATACTCTGTTTGGATTCAGGTGATACTGATGCAGAGGAGACTAATTATTTTTGTTTTCTTTGCATACAAAAAGTACGTTCTCGTAGCTTTGTAAGACATGTCACATGGATTATTTTACGGATCTCCTTGCCACATTTCTGGACGTTGATTGTGTTGATTACATTACTGTATACGGGAGGGTCAGAAAGCTGTCAGAATGCATCAAAAATATCTTAATTTGTGTTCTGAAGATGAACTAAGCTTTTACAGGTTTGGAACAACATGGGGGTAAGTGATTGATGACAAAATTTTCATTTTGGGGTGGAGTAACCCTTTAAACAGGGAAATAGTGTGTCGAAATAGTTCTGTTTTCCTCTGGCCAGAGGAAATTGTAAATCTACATTGCAACAAAGTTTGTGCAGAGAACTCATCTGGTTCCTGTGGTCTTGTCCGGATCGCCGTCTAGGTGACGAGGTCTTCAGATGGGATCAGTCTCTGGCGCTCATCTATTTGTCCTGGTCTCCGCTGACATTCAGGGCTGTAGAGATCATCTCTAGGTGCTGATCCACCATCTGGGCTGGGTACGGACTATATCCGGGTACCTGCAGTGACCATTTGACCTGGATACAGTCTGGATCTAGGTGGCTACAGTGACCTCGGAATAAGAACCAAAAAGACTAACATTAATGTAGATGCCATTCTGACAGTTTAAATCTAGATAATACAATAGAATACAAATAATAAAAAAAAAAATTACTTTGAGTAAAAGCATTTAATTCACTGTAAATTTATGCACATATATATTGTCAGTCTTACTGGAAAATTGGTCCTTTAACGTCAGCGACAAAGTCATAATTCCAAGTGCGTACTGATCTCTCTCTACATTGAAGTTGGACTCCTCCTACTAAAATGAATGCGCGTAAATGGGATAGCACATAAATAAATGACAGTGCAAACCCAAAGGAAATCAGATTCTTTATTATTATTGTTTAATAATCAAAAAAAAAAAAAAAAAGCATCTTAAAATATGCAATTATGGCTTACCCATGTCTCTGGTATGTGTCCTAACAAAACTCTTCTCATCCCACTTAATGTATTGGTGGCTTCATACTCTTCAACCACATCATCTCCTGAGTAAAGAATAACAATCTATCTGAGAAAAGTTTAGGAGTGCACAACACATAAATATCGCTATAAATCAATATGATCTTATGAAATACATATTTTAAATGAGATAAAACACTTACTTTTACTTACTTTTACACTTACTGTTAAAAGCGACCTCCATCAGCATTACATAGCAAATCTGTGAGAAACATTTAGGCTCGTTTAGGCGCACAGTATACAAATATCTTAATAAAGATATGATCTTTATATAATACGTAATGTAAATGAAATAAAACCTTTACTTTCTGTGCTTATCTTGATAAAACCAACTTTCCTAGGTGCTCAACATCACAAGTTAAAGAAAATATCACTCTGAGAAAAAGTTTAGGAGTGCACAATTATTCACAATTAATATTTAAATATTGCAATTAATGAGGTAAAACACTTACTACTTATGTTTCCTTGTTAAAAGCGACCTCCGCGTCAGCACTGCATAGCAATTCAAATCTGTGAGAAACGTTTAGGCTTGTTTAGGGCATACAGCATACAAATATCTTTATAAAGTAATATTATCTTATTAAATACATAATGTAAATGAGATAAAACACTTACTTTCTCTGTTTTCCTTGATAAAACCAACTTTCCTGGCTGCTGCGCATTGCAAGTGAAAGAAAATATTGCGCTGAGAAAAGGTTTAGGCGTGCACAACACATAGATATCGCTATTAATCAATGTGTTGTATACTGTTGAACCCCTGATATCACATGGATGTCACATTACCAATCTCCTTGCCACGTTTCTGGACGTTGATTGTGTTAATTACACACACACACACAAACATATATTATAAATTACGCATATACCCACTTCTTTAGGTACCACTACATCACTGCTTTTGCGTTGAGACATTTTAAAGTTATTTTAAACATCTATCAAATCTTAGGTAAATTTTGCATCAGTTCTTTTTTTCATTTTTTTAGGTCCTTATTATAATAGGATAGTACAGATATGAAAGAAAAAGATGTGAATGAAATGTGTAGGGTGACATAACCCAGGTTTGAGCTCCAGTGTATGTACAGAAATGCTATAGGCTTGTTATACCCATAAGGCTGAGTCTCTGAATACTTACTTAAAATTGGGAGAAGAGGTCCAATGAACCATCTTGTAAATGTGGGGTAATTGATCGCTGTAAAATTAAATGTCAAACTTAGTATCATGCCAATACCAGCTGTACAGAACATTAAAGCAATATTAAAAATCTCACACTTGGTTTTTAGTTTGGATTGATCTAGTATATATGAAAAAGACCTTGAGACTTAATTATAATACAATAAAATAAAATAAAATAAAATAAAATAAAATAAATAAACCCTCATTGCTCTTGACTGATTGACTTTTGTTCCTTTAACAATGATTAATCTATATTTAATTTATACAGTGCAGAAAATGCAAATTTATTTGATTATTTAATTTCTGTACCTACAAACCTAAAGCAGTGTTTAATACGTTTTTGTAATAATGTGATTAATTTTGTAATAATTAATAGTGTTCTAATACATACATATACAGATATCCTATATATACTATCTATCTATCTATCTATCTATCTGCTAAATTGACGCCTAATATCAGTATGAAACGCGATAAGATCTGATGCTTGGTTAATGAATTTTAATCACGTTGTTTGCTTTGGCTCAAACTGATTTGCTGAAATCAGAACGTGAACGCAATCAGTGATCCTTAGTCAATGAAAACTAAGTCATTTTAACTGGAAAAAAAATTAACAATATAGTGTGCCAATTTTAATCTCATTGTAAGACATGCATAGCGTGTGTGAGAGAAACGCAGAGCGCTTTCCTCAGCCAATAATGCGCTCACTGCTCTATATAGACAGAGTGAAACATAACCGTTCAGTCCGAGTGCTCAAATGTAGGCACAAATGTACACGTTTAACAAAAACACTGGCGAGTTAAATCTAACAATTTATTGGCCAAAAGGTAACAGATATTATTTATTGACTAGATTGAACGCGTTTATGTTGCTGTCTGTTGTGCTGAAATGTCAATCAATTTTCATAGCTTTATTATGGCTTATAACTTTTGTCGTAATGTTAAGACACTTTATCATTTACTTGACCTGAATATGTTTAACTCTTTTTCCTAAATATCAGTTATCTGAATACTGAAAGAAATATAGTTAGCATTACACTAAACCCGATCGCAAACTAACACTCAGTATGTGAATTGTCAGTTATTCTGTCCATTCAGTTTATTAGCAGAACAAATACATCTCACATTGGACACGAAAATTGTAGGTTTCGTCTGGATATTTACATATTTATCTGAGAAAAACCAAAGCAATACTCACGTATCCTGGCTTGAAGAAGAATAACGGCCCAACGGTCTGTTCAATTGTAAAATGCGCTTCGGAACAGTGACGAGTACACGTCGTACAGTGGTTGTCCAGACAGCCTAAGCACAACCTTCCGCGATCCGTGGTTGAATGACAACAATGTGACAACGCAGTAACAACCTTAACAAGACAACGTAGAACCAACAACCATTTAGCCATGTTGTTACAACGTTGCTAAAAGGTTGGCTACGTTGTAGCAACGTTCTGTGTTTGTTGGGTATTCGTTTTCAATGTATGTAAAAATAAAATTCACATTTTTAAAATCCAATATTTTGTTAAAGTCAATGTTATTTGGTGCTTTAATAAACAAAATCTGGGTTATGGTACTTCTAATCTTATATATTAACGAATAAGACGAATCTAGCATATTAAAGGATAATTTAATCTCATTTAATTCTCCTTGTGATGCTCCTTGTTGTAGTAGTGATTATTGCGGTCCACATCCGTCCGTCTTCCATGCTGCTTACTACGGGACGCGGGAGTGCTGACATACGGCAGCGGTATCGGAGTGAAGAGGTTAGGAGAACGTTCTGGGAACCTTCAGAGAACTTTCAGGGAACCTTCTAGGAACATAAATAGAACGTTCCCTGTTGGTTAGCCAGGAAAGTTTTCTTAACGTAAATAGAACGTTCCCTGTAGGTTAGGGGAACGTTCTGGGAACCTACAGGGAACGTTCTATTTACGTTAAGAAAACTTTCCTGGCTAACCAACAGGGAACGTTCTTGGGAACGTTCTGGGAACCAAAAATTGTTAGCTGGGATTTCACCACCCTATGTAAACCTGTGAGAAGGGGAGATTATTGAGAAATTAAATTTTATACTTTCTTTTGCTGGAGAAATTATTCAACTGAATGGCCCTACGTGAAATACCCTGACATCTACAGCTATTTGTGTCCTTAAATGCTTGTTTTTTGGGGTCGACAGCTTATAAATACGTACTTCTGGGTTTTTAGATTGTTAACTGTTCACCTTGTCACATAGCAGCTTTTGGACGCAGGGGCGGATCTACCAGGGTGGCACGGGGTGGCAACTGCCACCCTAAGAAAAAGCTGTGCCACCCCACAATTATCACAGAATAAAATATAAATGTAATCAGTGTTTCATATGCTACTTTTCAGCCGCAGCGATGACAGGGTAACGCAAAATAATGGCAAAAAAACACGTCTTTCAATAAAATGTGCACGATAGTTGCACGCGCACGTAGCGCGCCCAGTGTATTCGACTTTAACAAATGACTCTTATGAACCGGTTCGTTTTGAATCAAAAACACAAAGCGCGGCCCAGTTCACTAACGAATTGTTTTACATTTGTTCGTGAATCAGATAATTACTGCTTCTCACCTAACTCAGAAGTCCTCGGAGACGTCTAATCCCGTCCGGATATGTCTGAGATTCATCGCGTAATTGTTTGGCGATTCGATTCTCTGACCGCTCGCACCACGCTCATCATGGATATAAGCCTTTTTGTCGTATCCGACGAAACTATAATAGCATGAAATCAATAAGAAGATGCCGATCACGGAAACCAATAGCAGAGTAAGCATCTGGTCATATTGCAGTTTTCTCGATTGTTAACACAATGTAACTGATGTTAGTTGGCTTATATTCCCAAACCATTCATTCAGTGCTAAAAGACACAAAGACACATTTCTCAAAACAATAAGTAAGTTAAACAGTAAGTAGCAAAACTGATGACACACCAATCAGAATCTCTGCATCCAACAAAGGAGAGAGGGGAGAAATTAATGAATCATTTACATGGGTATTATACTTACACATACAGTATACAGTACAGTACCAGTATATTAGATGATGGAAATTTCACTGTGCTATACGTACAGTAAACTGTAGTACATGTTGTACACCTTCAGAAGTGTGACTGTCAAACTTTATTTGTAACCATTTTTTTTATGTGTAGTCTACTGCATGTACTAACCCCTACCTAGAGATATAGTGTTGTGTCAGGAGACCAAATAGTACTGCATACTGTAATGACATTTAGCCAAATGTGCAGAGGATGCTGAATTTAATTTTTAATTTAATTTTTTACTGTACTGTATTGTGGTGCATACCAAGTTCATATACAGTTCTTTGTTATTTGAACTTTTCTAGTGCTTTTCATCTGCTGCAAGATTACTTCACAGTAGCAAAATGAAAATAATTTTTCCCAAATGTTAACTGCTGAATTAGCAATCTGTAATTTAATTTATGTTGTATACTGTAATAGACATTGAGTTGCAAATTAATTCCTAATAAGACTTTTTTGTTAGTGTTATTGATCTCATGAGTGTTCACTGGGCATGAAAGTCATTGTTGTATTTGAATTGTGTGTAATCATTTAAAAATACCTGTAATAACTAGATTGAAACGTTTGAAAGACAAATTTATGCTGGCTTGCATTGAGACTTGTTTAAAAACATAAATAGTTTGGTCAGTTACATGTTCTAGATGTTTACTAAAGTGTTGCTAGTTGGTTGCTAGGATATTCTGGGTGGTTGCTAGGCTCTTGCTATGCAGTTGCTGGAGTGTTGCTAGATTTTATGGTTGATTGTGTGTCATGAGTGATTACAGACATTCCCACCTCTGTTAATAACAGAAAATCAAACATTGTTTCCAAAACTGATCCAGTTTCAGTGCTTTGATATTATAATATTTCTTTCTAATGTTAGGAAATTAACATTAAATCACCGACATCAACATCTTAAACTTGCACTAAAACGTGATTTATACCATCTAAGTAGTAATTTAATAGAATCGCATGTCTTCTTTAGTGATACAAGCTCAGAAACATTTAACCTGTTGAATTTTTTTTTTATATATATATATATTGTTTATTGACTTGGTGCCATGATGGACATTGAAATGTTATTTATTTTTAATTTTAAACAGTATAGATGATTACTTAATGGTAATGCAATATTTGTGAACACAGCTGTGTATTTCAGACTATAAATCCCCAAAAACTATGCATGGGGGGTTTCTTTGGAGTTGCCACCCCTCATAGACCCCATGCCACCCCTTTACCACCCTAAAAATTATTTCTAGATCCGCCCCTGCTGTACAGTCAGCATACCTGCAGAGTAGGGTGACCACCTGGCAATAGATCTGTTGCGGGACATAGATGTGATTTTGCGGGACAATGCGGGACACGTGTGAGATAGATACATTTTCTACTGTTATGCTATGTAAATACTGCTTACATTCGTTGTCATATACGCCGATTTATGTTTCTGAGCGTTATCAGAGAAAGCGCCTCTTTTTTATTGAAAGTTCCACCTGTGTGTGCACATTTTACGCGCTCCCGTATTACAATAATGCGCCCTAGACATTAGGCATTAAAATAACGCCATAGAAATCACATCAAACGAACTATTAAAATAAGAAGAAAGTGGCGTCTGAAAGCTGCCTCGATGTTTTTAAATTTGTTAGAGAATATAGTGTTTTTTCGTGTGCGCTCGACCATTTCTGTTGGTAGTGCTGGATCACTTGACGAGGTCCGCAAATCCTTTGCGCGAAAACTACGCTGCAAAAAGATTAAATAAAAAGTTTTCTAAAAAAAAGGCAAAAGAATGGATGTTTTCTTAATATGATAATTAAAAACCAACAGGCTGATGAAAATGCGGGACATTTTTTCAATATGCGACGTGCGGGACAGGTGGTACAACATATACATAGGCTACTATTGTGTTTGTCTTGTCTAAAAAGTCTCCTTTTCGTCTATTGTGACAGTAGCACATAATAACAGATACATGTTTAATGCCAACCCAGTCTCGTATATTTACATACATTTTTATAATTTATCTGCTTGTTTGATATATTGTCCATGGGCTACATCTGAGAATGTTGCAGCTAAAATGCATCTGCTTTTCTTTATTGCAATTAATTGTTGTAGCCAGGGTAAGCCTACAGAGTGAGGGAAGATTAACAGGAATTGCTGGAGACTACAAGAGAGATTGCTGAGGTACAGAAGCTTACAGAATATCCACACAGGTGAGTATCACAGGTAAGCAGTCTATTTCCAAGTCATGGGCATGAAATTAAGAGTGGTGGGTGCTTATATATGGTGCATGTTGTGCGTGTTGTTAACTCAAGTGAGTGTGGCAGGAGAGCTGGGCAAATTTGTTACAAATCACAATACAGAGAGATTATTTCAAGAGGCCACTGGGGTCAGTGATTCAGTGAGTCATTCATAAAAACAGTCCCAAATGAATCAGCTGCTTTGAACAAATCATTTGAATTAATGACTTAGTGACTCGATCATTAAGACTTGCCATCACCTACTAACAGTTTTAGTTTCCTGTTTAAAAGTAGGCCAGTTAATTTATTTTTTCCCCCCAAATCTGTTAGGAAAAAAAAAAAAACATGATGTGGTCTTGTAGAATGGAAGAAAATGCACATTTTAAATGTAAATACATTCAAATTTAGTTTAATAAATGTGAGGTCATTATCAGGGCTATTTAAAATCAGTTTTTGGGCTGAGCTCTTATCTGGAGGAATGCCTAGAACAGCATCACAAACACTAATCTTTAGGATCATAGCTCTCAGCAGCTGCTCCACGAGACAGCAAAGTCTGACACAGTAAAACCCAACACACACATATGAGAAAGATGCACAACTTTAACTTTGATTTAACACCTCTGAACCCACTGTCACTCACCTGATGAACAGCAGAAGAGACTGAGATTTAGGGGTGGGAATCTTTTACCATCTCACGATTCAATTCGATTCCGATTCTTGAGGCCACGATTCGATTCAAAATCGATTTTCGATTCAAAAAGATTTTCGATTCAAAATGATTCGATTTTATTCATAATGATTTCTAATCGGGTTTCTGATCATGATCTACTCTCATCTGCTTTGCTATACAGAATGACAAACGGAGACATTAAAGTGTCTTTTTCACATTTATTAAGTTAAATTCTCAGGGAAGTGCCTTTTATCAAAAACATTGTCTGGTTCTCAATTGCTGCTCATTAGTAGCTAGCTATAAAATAAGTTGGAACAAAAATAAAGTGCTTCTTCATAATACAAAATGGTTGAAAATAGATGCATTTCCCAGGAAAGCTGCAGTTTACCACAAATATCATGTAGAACACAACCGAAGACAAAAAAAACGTCTATATTTCTCAGTCAGATTCAGTAACTTAAAGAATAACAAGCTATGAAAATAAAGTGCTTCTTTCAAAATGAAAAATAGTACCCCTAAGCTACCTGTCTCTGAAATGTTCGTGCAGTGTGCGTTGGTCTGCAGCTGGCGGCTGACTCTGCTCCGTGTCGCTGAGCTCCGGGTGATGCCTAGTAATATGAGCACGCGCATTTGTTGTGCTGCCGAAGTACTTGGTCTTCGTTTTGCAAAGCTTGCACACTGTGTGTGTCATGTCCAGCGCAGTGCTTCCAGGCATTCGGTAAAAACCGAAATGACGCCAAACTTTAGCTTTAAGTGAAGACGGGGCTGATTGGATCTCCCTCTCATCCATATTTGCTTCCTCTTTGTTTTAGTGATTTGCCGCGCACGCTTACGTTCAAAAACCGGCTGCGTGGTGGCATCAGTACAGACCAGTAGGCTAGTTACAACAGCCAGCTGATTTTATTTATTTATTAAATCGATTCTTGGACATTTCAGATCGATTCTGAATCGTTGCAAATGAGAATCTAGATTTTTCTGTGAATCGATTTTTTGGCACACCCCTACTGAGATTTCAAACACGAATCTCTCCACTGGATGGTGCACTTTATCCATGATCACCACTACAAACTTCTCAGCCTCAGTCTACTTAGTATGTATGGACACAGATGTTATTATATTGTTGTTTCAGTGGCTTGACACAATGCAGCATGTCTTAAATGTACTGATTTAAATCTGGATGGCATGACATTCTGTCAATGTAAAATTTAAACACTCGTATTTACTAAGTGTTTAAATCATCCCTTCTATTCAACACTACCTCTACCTATTTCCTCTCTTATTTCTATTTTCCCACTCTATGATTAATAAAGCAGTAATGCATTGTTACTGCTGCGTTACAGCGTTAACATCAATCTTAAAAACATTATCTGCACAGATACATTGTATTTCTTTATTTTCTGAAAGATACCAGATGGATACATCTCTCTGACATAGAGAATGAGGTGAATGACCACTTCCAAAAACTCATACAGAATATCAGCCACAACTGTAAATAACTAATATAAGCAGAATACTCGCAATGGCATTATTTGAAAAATTTACATATGAACCATATTGAAATAGATGCCACAACCTATAATGAATTGGACCATCTCACCTATTTTTATTTATTTCTTTTTTATTGCAAAATATATAATACATAATCAGGGAAAATATAAGTATTTTTGACAACATACATCAACAACAAAACAAATGTATCCACCTTTTTTCTCAACGCAGAAGTCTATGGGTGAACTATGGTTCATTATCTGCTATAGAGAAATAACGAGAAAAATAACAACATGCAGCAAACAGTAAAACTGTTTTCTCGACAAGCCAGTGTGCTCATAATTAAGATAATACATTGAAATAATATGATAAGACACACAAATCTGCAATATCAAGCAGCAAAAGAAGCTGTTTTGTACAGCTAAATATAGCTGGACACGGATCAGACCAGAAGCCATACCCGTAAAATTTACAAATGGGTCCCACTCTTAAGAACAAGGTGGATACAGAATGTTACAAAACACTTACGTACACAGACAGTGAAAAGCACAATAATAAGGTTAACATGTAGGCCTATTTAGGCTAAAAGACACAAAAATGTGTCATTATAGTGTAAACTGATGGACATACAAAATCATACCTGAAACAGAAAACCAATAAATACAGTAATATTTTGTCCTCACTTCAAAAACTGTGTGCTTCCCACGCAGACACGCACACTCTAGTGTTGGGCGATATGCACAATTTTCATATCTTCAGCCTCAAAATTAAAGATGAAAGATGCAACATAACACCAGCAGGAGTCACTGTACTTGTATAAATAACAAGCAGTTAATTCTGCTAAAATACATTATATATGGAACAGTTTACATTATGATTCTTTATGGGTGAAGCAGTCATAGCTGTGCTTTATTGTGGATAAGACCCTGTTTACACTAGTGCGTTTGTAGTAAATATGAAAAATATTTACAATATACTACTAGGGCATGTCAGCAGCCATACCAACTTGCTCTCTGAAGATAACCTGCTCCGGAGTAGGTTATGTTTCAGAGTTAGCTTATTTCAGAGCAATCATTGCATGCGTGACCTACTGACGAGACTCCAGTGGGCATGACAGATATACATATATATAGTTCTATGATATATAAATTATAAAGCACTAATATAAGTAAAATATAAGGTAATAATATATATATTATTCTAATATGGTTATTATATTTACTCTGTTGGCATATATAATAGTTATCTGTATAAATTATAAAACACTACTATGACAAGATAATGTTTATTTTATATGTTTACTATATTTTATTATCTCACACATCATGGATCTGCATTTTCTATAAGCTATTTTTATAATAAAAATACATCTGATATGACTTATATAATAAGCATTAAACAAACAATATAATTCATATTCTTAAGGATTAAAGATTAAACTAAAAAAAAAAAAAAAAAGATTGCACCAATTAGGTGGCGTTATGCACTAAGTATGTAAATGACCTTTTGAATGATAGAAGAAAGAAGCAGTATAACGCCCTTTATTTTAGCATCTGTTTCCAAAGTGATTTGATGATTCATCGCTCTGTTGAGAATATCTTGTGTGTTTACCAGGAACATACTCTTAGTTGAATTAACTTACTCCCTCAAGCCTTTTTAGGAATTAGCATACCTTGAATAAGTAAGGTTTGGGTTGATCAGCCAAGAGTTCAGGGTTAACCTTGCTTTTTGGAATACACCCCTGTTCTGCATTAATATTTGCATCAGTGCCTTTACTTTTAAGCAAAAAAATAGCTGCAATTCTCAGTTATCTTCTCCGATGCACAGACCTTCAGAGGGCAATGACACTGAGCTCTTTATGTACAATTAAATCGGTTATACATAACTGTATAAGATAATTTTTCTCTATAATATACAACATAAATATTAGGTAACCTAGCAACGACGTCACGCTACACTGCATCTGAATCCTGTCCGAAACTGTTCCCCAAGTTGCCTTCGCAGCCTTCAAAGTCATTGCCTGACAGGCTTTCGGACGCAGCCATCACCACATACAGACATCACATTACACACAGCAAAGGGTGTTCTTGTAAAGATACTTTGTAATAATTCCTCTAAAATCTCATCATAGATTAAGGGTATTAGGGTAATATAACTGCAAATCAGAAGTATTACTAAACAAAATAAAGGACAGGGAAACACAATCATCTAAGGAAACAAGAACTATCAAGCATTGCTTCATTAAACATGTTTTAGAATTTGCGCACATTTGTTAATTGTTGGCTGGCATATTGTTATGGAAATTATGCTTGTCTTTTGAACAGTTTAAATGAACTATTTTTGTACATGTTTCTTTGTACATGTACATTGATATTAAAACTTTTATTCAGGGTGGGGAGGAAAAAACGGAACGGAAATGTTTTTAAACGCTCTGCTGTCATGTTAGGGACTTAACATCATGCAGAAACGTTGGTTTGTTTTGGGGAATATTGTGAATTCCCAAGGTCGTGCTGTTGGACATTTTACAACACTTTTTTGTAGGCCAAGAAGTTGTTTTAAACAGTATTGGTCTGATCCAAATCTTGGGGAGGAGTAAATTGATATGCTGCATATGCTGCATTGTAATGCTTTTTTTTTCTCTGTATAGTAATAATTGCAATTATAACAATCACCACAAACACAAACACAGATGGAATCACAATTGGTAAATAAGGTGTTCCATTACTGCATTCAACATCAGATGTTTCAGTTCCCGCTTTGACTGTTGTTTTCCCAAGAGATTCACACCTGTTAAAAAGTGGTGCTCAAGTTAAACTACAAATAGGCCTAAATTGCTTGTGAGAAAAGAGCTAAATTTACCCACAAAATCTGGTGACCTGGTGGCAAATTATAAAACAACAAATGTACAAAATGCATTTTAAGAATGTGTGAAGACTCATTTTTGTAAAATAATGGTACTTACTTTGTATGCAATTTGCAGAATGTGCCATCTGAATATGAACCAGCAGGACAGTCATCACATACTGTATCACTAAATTCTGTTCCTGTAGAAACACACGCAGGAATACACAGTATTAGTGCTTGAGTTTTAACTCCATGAGCAATAAAGGCAATAAATGGTCTCACATTAGGTAGTGAAATCATTATTCAGTACAGCATCTGGCACACAAAATGAATAATAACATAAGCAACTAATAATTTCATAATCGTAACTAAATAGATTTTTGGGTGGTTTTGTCAGGTGCTGTCAGTCACGAGCAAACACTGTCTGTCATGAGGGTCTTCTGGTATAATCACACCTGGAACATTTGGAACATTTGGAACAATATGCAAACTGACACGAGTTATTGTTCTCGGACGTCATCTCAACCTGTCAGTTTTTGTGAATGTATAATAAACCTGTTCAAGTTATAACATACTGACCGGTTTGGTTGACATAGTGCCCAGGTAAGCAGGTTGAATGTTTCATCGCCTTTTCACAGTTGGAGAGCAGGTCTATACAGTAGAAACCTGGCAGAGGTTCACACACTGTATTTGATATTGGCGTACATGCATGCTTTACTCTCAGCCCATTACCTTTGACAAGAAAGGAAACAAATCAGTCAATTTTTAGTCATCTGGAGAAAAAAAAACAATTACAATATATTTGAAACATGGCAATAAACAAGGCTGACAAGAGGCTAAATAAATTGTTACTCACTTGAATCACAGACAATACATGGCCAACATTCTGTGAATCCATTTGGAACATCAGTGTAGGTCATCGCAGGACATGAATCACATGTTGTGCGCGTGTTCTCATCACAGTGTTTCTTAACTCGCTTTCCTAGACAATATTAATAATTACAAACACATTACTTCTACATGTCTTTTCTAAAGAACAATCTGTACATATATTTATGCATTTTTATAAGCTTTATTTATTGTACATTTGTATATTTATGTCAATTGTGTGATATGAATACATTTTTAAGTATTTTTGTGTACTTCTGGAGCTTTCTCAAATATGTTTGGGAACCACCTAATACTACATCTGTCAAATAAATGACTTAAATGGGTATATAATGAAAAAAACAAAATATCCCTTGACATTGTGAAATAAAACTATTATATAATTGTATATAAATAGACTGACAACCTGGCCAGCCAACTTATGCAAAAAAAAAGAATAATTACTATTACTACCCGCTCCTGCTAGCCCACCAAAAAATAGAAATACCCAAGCGGCTGATGTCTATTTTTAACAAGGCTCTGACCAAACCTAAAAGACTGTTTTAGGTTTAAGACTGTCTTTAAATCTGACCTCATAGATATGTTGTGGTAATGAGTGAAGGATTACACATACCTGGATGACACATGGGGCAACACTCTCCATTAATTTCATATTCTGCATTATTGCATGTTGCCATACAAAGGAGAGGCAGTAACATTGACAGATAAATGAATGTATAGCATATGTACATCCAAAGAACTAAAATAATCATCACTGGTCCAGAGAAGATCAAATTGCCTTCTTTTTTCTAATGAAGCTGAAAAAGAAATTCATGTTAGATGGCTTTTAGAAAAACAGACAGAAACTGACAGAACCTACAAACTTTGTTTAATAACATGTCCTCAGTTACACCAGCTGGGCGCTAAAACAATGTTTCCATTTTAGGTCAGATTTAATTTTTGAACGTTTATTTCATTTAAGAATTTTAGTATCGGTATACTCACAAGCAAAGCTTTAATGAGTATGTTTATATCTTTAGAATAAAACGGTCATTAAACTTTAGTTGCAGAACCATATGTGAAACCGCGTACTGTAAGGCAGGGCCGGTGAAACAAGTCATCCCAACAATTAGAAATGAACAAATTGTCCACCGTAATATTTGAAATCCCTGCACTGCTCTGCTGTTCGATGACAAAAAATTAAACAAGTTATAAGGCAGGGCTACAGCTCTCAGAAGCAAAACACGAATTCCAGCGCAAACTGATTAAATACATAGAATTAGACCAATCATTTCCTTAAGTTCTTTGTACTTCATTAAACAGATAAATTTTAATTTATGTTCCATAATTTATGAGGAAATGTTCAAGACATGGCTTTGCTGTTAGCGACTTCTTCTCAAGTGGAAATATTTACCTGATTTATGTTTCCCTTGCCATTCTCTTTTGATAGTGAAATTAATAGTGGTCGAGCACTTTTGTAACTGATTTCGCCTAAATGCACTCTATGAGAACTGCTACTGCTACTGTGCAAATAGATAGATTTTTAAAAGTTTAGCAAAACCCGCTTCGATAAAATATTTACTTTCACATCTTCCGCGACTGACGTTTACACAGGCAGAACCAATGAAATTTGTGTGCTTCTTCTAGTAAGGTGTCAAATGATTGTATATTACCGCCACCAACTGGACTGGAGTGTGGTGTATCACTAGGAAGGGAGAAACGAAAGAAGAAAAAACGAAGTAAAATATAAAAATAATAATAATAATAATAATAATAATAATAATAAACAACAATAATTTTAAAGTTACGTAAGCAATATGTTATTTTTAATTTTATTTTCCAATCCCGTTATTCAGAGATAATTAAGTATTTCTCTTTGTAATTTTGACTGGCCTACATCACATTTTTTAAAATACATTTTTCAAACCTATATCTCTAAATTTCTCAAACAACGCCTCTCTATCGCTGGTAAATACACAATGTTGCAGTAATGGTACACAAAAATGATGGCTCAGCACATACATCAGTTTTGAAGTCTAGTATATTTTCAGTACAGACGTTTGGTACATTTTTCTTTTTTATTAAATAGTTCTTTGCTAAACAAATTGTGACTCTGTCTTTAAACAAATTCAACTATAATTACAGTTTTCTTAAGGATAAAAAAATGATCTCAACTAATGCTGTAAACCAGGGGTGTCAAACTCAGTTCCTGGAGGGCCGCAGCCCTGCAGAGTTTTGTTCCAACCTTGCTCCAACACACATACTATGCAGTTTTCAATTAAGCCTGAAGGACTTGATTAGTTGGATCAGGTGTGTTTAATTAGGGTTGCATCTAAACTCTGCAAGGCTGTGACCCTCCAGGACCAGAGTTTGACATCCCTGCTGTAAACTATATCCACCTTATTAGTTATGAAAAAGCGGGCGCTGCCATTTTTGAACTATAACGTGTTAGATTTCCAGTAAGCTAATTGTAGCTGTATTGTGAATTTGCAACAACTGTGTGTTTGACTGGCTAGCTGACTTTTGAAATGGAATAAAGACTGGCATCCTTTGCGGAGTTAGGGGGTGCCCTGATAGCTGGTTTAAGCATTTTAAAAAAAAAACATACAAGACCATAATCCACACTTTAGGGAACTTAAATTGTGCATGAATAATATTTAGAGCTAAGCTGTAGTGGCAAACAAAGTGACAAGAAAGTGCTGAAGGTACAGTAATGGAATTGAATGAAAATACCACAATACTACAACTCAAAACACCATGGTACCATGTTCAAAATACTTTGCTACTTTTTTTAAATATTTTGTGTAAATAAGTGGTGGAGGATTTACCAGTTTTTACCAAGCATCCAACTTATTACACACACAGTGCCATTGCAGTTGCTCCACAGAACAGTGATCCTTGCAATCAGTGGGAAGTTTGACTTTGACAGATCAAGCTAATTTTACACAAGGCAACACAGTTGAATCAGTGAAGACCCCAGTGAAGACCCCTTATATGTGCAAAGACAGAATATTGTTTCTGTAAACAAGTGCCTTACAGAAAGTGATAATGCAGACATTTTGTAATATGCTAGCTCATATGCTTTTCATTGACACATTTAGTATTATTATTATTTTATTAATTTATTTATTTATTAGGCTTGGCACACAAAGTACTTCATAAATTATTGAGATCATTTTATGCTGTTTGACTAATGTTTTCATGACTGTGGCTCAAACTGGTAAATTTCAGGCATGATAACCAAAGACCCTTTAAGGCAAATTGTTTCACTCAGCAGCCATCTTTGAAATGCCTCTTGGCCAGCTATTTCAATCATTCAAGTACAGCTCCTATCTCTTTAAATAGGGAAACATTAAATTCTCTAAAGCTTTTCACCCATCTTACAATTAAATTTCATATTTGAAGTCACCAATGCGATCTGCTTAAAAAACATTTATTTTTTTCATGTGCAGTACGTCTAAAGTCTTTGATGAGAGCTCATTCAGAGAATGTGATGAAATATATGTGAATAGTTTAGAAACTGTAGTTAATCCCAGGTTGTCAGGACTTTTTTTTTTTTTTTCATTTTTCACTGTTTCATTTATCCTGTTGCCGACAACTGCAAAACAGTGAGGCATTACTTTTCAGTTTGCACAAGCTCAAAGAATGTTTTACATTAATTTCTCACCGTCAAACAATAGGAGACCAAAATATTATATAATTCACATAATTAAAATCTAATATTATCTAATTTAAGTTTTTAATAATGTATATAAGCAGAATGACTTTGTCTTGCATGATGTACTTTATTCTTACCTTTTGAAATTTATTTTTCACAGTAACCATTTCCTGTTTCCTTTTGATCATAAACAAACACGCATTTTAAAATATATAACTATTATATATAGTTTTATATATATTATATAGTTTTACCTTCTCTTTCATGTGGAAAAAAAATGTTCAACATACCTGTATCCCTGTATGAACTTTTGTTTATATAAAAGACATCTGTCATTATTCATAGAGCAACTAACTCAAACAAATGTTTGATGGCAGAATAAAGCAGATTACTTCACCTACTTAAGTAATATATTTTAACAAACAAAAATCTAAAAATGTATATATTAATACAGTTAAGAACTATATGCAATAATTTGCAGTCTTATCAGGGGCGCACACTGGGCACCATTGCTTGTGTATCTCATATTCAGCAAGAGAACATTGACAAAAACAACATTCATAGTGAAGGGGAACAATAAGTGTAATTAGAATAATAATCCTTAAAGTGAACATAGTCAAAGTTAATGTAACATTTCTTGCATGCCATTAGTACTGTGTTGTTTTCAGCACAATCTTCAGAAGCTTCACATGCTGTGATGTTGGTTGATGTGTCCCTTAACAGTAAGCAGTATGGAGGAATTTCATAGAAAACAGAGAGACAATGCAATAGAATTTCAAGAATTTCAAGATTCTTCAAGACTCAGTTCTTGTACAGGTCATGGTTCCACAAGCTTCTTGCAGACATATTTTAAGAAGGATATCAAAGTACCTGCTGAGAATGTAGTTGGATGGTTGAGCTGCAGTAAATCAAAGGGCATTTTGATAGTAACCATTTTTTTATTGTGTGAGACAAAGGTAAAACAAAAGATCTATGATAAAAAGAAATCTGTTAATTTTTTTCACTTCAGTAAAAAATTGGTTTGTCTCAACGTGTTAGCGTAACTGGCGTTGTTTCAGAAATGTAGATATGATATGGCGTCATAGACCAAGTCCAGTGTTTACTGCCAGTTCACATTAATGGGGATTATCACGGAAACGGGACACATTTAAAACACGTTGTCTTTCTAATTCAACCGTTCACTTACATTTAGATGGAGCGAGCGTTCTGATTGTCACAAAAAATGCATTACAATGAGTTATGTTTTGTTTGTTTTCGTTTTTTTCACACATGCAATATCAGCATCAACGATAGCCTACTGTTTGCATTTAATAAACATTTTAATACAGCCAAACTGCAATATTTAAAAGATATATAGCCTAGCTTTAAAGCAAGTTTTGTAGCTGTACCTTTTGTGGTATCCCGAGCTAATGTGACCACTAGGTGTCACTGTGTGACAACTATTAATATTTTTACTTACCATCTCAGCGGAGTTGCAGAAGAAAGACGTAAAACCATGATGGGTTTACATTATCTTTCTAATTTGTTTATCCAGTGTAGGGACCCGCGGCTGTTTACCACAAACACAATACTTGTATCCGTTATTTTGATTTCAAATACATACGTGCTTTTTCAGTATTGTGATCCTCTTTTATCAAGTACAGTAATAAATCGTTCATAGACACATCACGTTTAAACTCAGTTAATATGAACAACGTATTATTGTTTTGCACGACTTCTAGATTTGTATATTAATTTGTGCAAGTTGCAACACATTTAAACACAGCATATAGCAGGGGTGGCTATCACACATTTTTTAACTTACCACAGACAGAAACAGTAGGCTCTTTAGCATTAAATCTTTAGTAAAAGCAATCCCGCGGGTCTTGTAGAACTTTTCTTTTCTACTTCCACAAGGGCATCTACTTTGTTGCCTTGTTTATTTAATAGTGGACTTTTCTTTGTTTTAAACCTAGCCAAAAAGCCACGTATTGATTTGAACCACAGTAGACATTATTTATATGCATTTATGGTGTGATCACTACATTTCTGTGTAATGCGCTGTCACTTTAACGGAAACGATCGCTTCACCGCTGCAGACGCACCGCTCCTGGAACGCACTGCCGGACCGCAACGGCGTGCAGTGTGAACGCCCTAACGGTGTGTTCACACGGGGCGTCAGCGTCAACGCTTCCCATTGACTTTGAATGGGTGACGTCAAGCGTTGCCGAAAAGAATTGTGGATCCGTCGGCGGCGCTTCACTGGCGTTGCTCGCGGCAGAAGTTTTTCAACTTCTGCCGCGAGCAACGCCAGTGAAGCGCCGCCGACGGAAGCGTCAGCCAATCAGGATCGCTCTATGCAAATACAGTAGCCAGGCGGCAGCCAATCACGTTCATCCTGTTCAAGAGCAGCAAACTGAGGATAAATTTTAAAATGGAGGAGAAACTAATTATTGCGGTGGGCAATCACCCGGTCCTTTATGACCAATCACTTTTTATGTACCGGGATTCATACCGGAGAGACCAGGCGTGGAAGGAGGTGGCAGAGGCCGTTGGTGAATCTGGTGTGTATTGGACCCGTAAATGACAACTACCATACATAGAATGTACCGCCAAGAATAGCGCGCCATCAGCCATCAGAAATTTAGGTTAAATTTCATATAAAAAATATATACATGATCAGAGTGGTGGGTTTTTGTTGTTGAGTTCCTATCTAATTTCACTGGCTGACGCTGCTATGACCATGGCGTCAGTGCCAAACTTCAGCCACGCCTTCCATCAAGTAGGGATGGGCGGATCGATCCTGAAGTATCGATACTTTCGATACTGACGTTGTATCGAAAGGATCGATCCTCACATAAAAACATCGATTCTAAAGTGCATTTTAACCATTAATTTAATTAATTTAGCAAGAAATTAGGTGCATAAAATAAGCCTGTAAGAGGAACAATATACTATTAGCGAATTATTGTTTTGGATAGAACTATAGGATAGAACTCTCCTGCTCATCGGAACACACGCAAATGCTGAAAAAGAGAACCAATCAATCACAGATAGCGTTCGCTGCTGACGCTTCGCTTACAGTGCTTGTTCAAATAGGGCAACAGAAGCAGCACAACTATTTTCAACATCGATAATAATCAGAAATTATGTTTCTTGAGTAGCAAATGATATTGGAATGATTTCTGAAGGATCACGTGATACTGAAGACTGGAGTAATGATGCTGAAAATTCAGCTTTGATCACAGATGCTTTTTAAATTACAATTTTCAAAATATTAAAATAGAAAATTATTTTGATTGTTATATTTCCCAATATTGCCGTTTTTACTGTATTTTTGTTACAATAAGTGCAGCCTTGGTTAGCATGGTTAAAGACACATTACAAAATCGTACTGACCTCAAACTTTTGAACAGTATAGTCTGCATGAAATATTTATATAATTAGTTAACTATTTGTGCTAAAGTTTCACCTTTAGGGGTACAACAGCCTGGCAGCCTTTTACAAAAAAATAACCATGGTTTTACTACAGTAACCACATTTTCCAGATATTTGTAGTAAAACTGCAGTAACAACAAATTTACCATGGTTAACTCTCTCTCTCTCTCTCTCTCTCTCTCTCTCTCTCTTTCAGCTTGCTTCCTTTTACCATGGTTAACACTACAGTTACACTACAGAAACATTATTTCACCTTAATATTTGTAGCAAAAACCATTGTAATAATAATTAATAATGATAATAATAAGAATAATTTCATTATTTTTTATTTTAAGTAATTTTACTACTTCTGTAACACTATGGTTGTTTTTCATCAGGTACCCTCAAAGGTACACCTTTCTACCTTATCTACCCTTCATGTGTGTGTACTTGTATGGTATTAGCATGCTTCCTGGCTTTTAGGGGTAGAGAAGGTGCACCTTTGAGGTTACTACCCAGGAAAGAGCTAAAATACAATTTTGGTACATTTCATTTATAGACTTTCAAATATAATGTTAAGTGAGTATAATTACTTGTTTTATTCTTTTAATAATTTAAAAGATCAGTTTAGTTTAGAGGTATCGGTATCAGTATTGATATCGACGATACTGGGCTTGAAAATATCGGTATCGGATCGAAAATAAAATAAGAGGTATCGCCCATCCCTACCATCAAGCGTTGACGCTGACGCCCCGTGTGAACACACCGTTAATCCGTTAACATGGGTGCGGAAAAAAATCTGCACAGCATACGCACTGCAAACGGAGTATTTGTGAAACAGGCGGGAGTATGTGTGAAACAGGCGTCACACATGTCATGTATGCAGAATATTTTTCTGCACGACTTAGAGGTCAACACATCTCTTCAATTGTAATTGGGGATTTCTCTCCACCTGCAATTCTCGAATCCAGATCAGCGGTATTTACAGCAGTATTAACTTATTTATCATAAATTCGGTTCATAAGTTCACTACACGGTCATATTATAACTACTGAATCATTCACATATTTAGGTTGCATGTCTCTCATTTACATATTAAACCGTAGCAAGCCAACTTTTTCATCTTTGAGAGCAAGGTGAGTGATCATTGCACAAAACAGAACACCTTTAAAGACATTTTGTACAGATTCCTTTAAATGTCATTACAGATTAGCTCCCGAGGTATTATTAAATAAACAAAATAGAGGGGACCATAACACAACATAAGGACACAACAGCTATCAAGTATTATAGAATTTGTGCTAATTTGTAAATGGAGAAGTCTACTTCCAGAACAACAATTTAAAAATAATGTACTCACCCCCTTGTCATCCAAGATGTTTATGTCTTTCTTTCTTCAGTCGTAAAGAAATTATGTTTTTTGAGGAAAAAAAAATCTGCATTTTTCTCCAGATAATGGCGTGATATGATGCCCCAATTTTGAACTTCCAAAATGCCGTTTAAATGCATCTTCAAACAATCCCAAATGTGGTTGTAAACAATCCCAGCCAAGAAAGAAGGCTCTTATCTAGCGTAACGATTGGTTATTTTAATAAAAATAATACAATTTATATACTTTTTAATGTCAAACGCTCGTCTTGTCTTACTCTGCCTGGACTGTTTTTTGCCGGTTCATGACAGTTAGGGTATGTCAAAAAACTCCCATCTCATGTTCTCCCTCAACTTCAAAATCATCCTATATTGCTGTTTTACCTTTTTGTTAAGGGTGTTTGATCTTCTTTGCATGTTCACTTTGCAGAGACTGGGTCGGTACTTCTGCAGCAATGTAGGATGATTTTTGAAATTATTTTTGAATTTGAGGAAGAAAATACGATTGGAGTTTTTCGACATACCCTAACTGTCTTGAGTCAGAATACACAGAGTTCAGGGAGAGCAAGACAAGACGAGCATTTGAGATTAAAAAGTATTTAAATTGTAATATTTTAATGAAAATAACCAATTGTTTCACTAGACAAGACCCTTCTTCCTCGGCTGGGATCGTTTACTACCGTATTTGGGATCGTTTGAAGCCGCATTTAAACTGTACCACAGCAGTCTATTATATAGAGAAAAATGCTAAAATGTTTTCCTCAAAAAACATAATTTCTTTATGACTAAAGAAAGTAAGACATGAACATCTTGGATGACAAGGGAAGTGGACTTCTCTTTTAATTTGTCTTATGAGCAGTTTAAGTGAACTGTTTATAGTGAGCTGATTGAGCTTCTTTACATGTCTATGAAAATTAAAACTCATTTAGAGTGGGGAGGAAAAACAAGAACTGAGTTGTTTTCACATTTGTTTGCAAATCCATGCTCTGCTTTCATTTTGAAAGGGTTTGTTTTTGAAATACCTGTTAATTCCCAAGGGCATGCTGTTGGAATTTTTTTTGGCTACAATGCATGGTAAAAAGGGTTGGGGGGCTTCAAAAGCTGAAGCTTTAAAGGTCACCTGTTATGTTTTCTGATTCAAACCATATGTACAGTTTGCATAGGCCATGTTATCAGTAGGCTACATGCAAATAATTATGACTTCATTTTATGATCATAAGTGTTTCATTCAACAGCTATTTTAGGAAGAATATATGTTTGCTGCTTCTATTAATACTTGTATTAATATAAAAGTTGGACAGGACAGTAAAAACACTGGGAGAAACAGTTTAGGTTTCTAGGTTCAAACCTTGGTTTGAAACTTGATTTACTTCACTATATTTACAAGTGCAACTTTGTTTCTTTACAATAATCACAATTATGAATAACACACACATGCCACATATAGACAGAATCAATGGTAATAAATAAGGTGCTCCATTACTGCATTGAGCATCAGTTGTATGTGTTCCATCTTTGATTGTTATTTTGCCAAGAGATTCACAGCTGTTAGAAAAAAAAAAAAAAAAAAAAAATCACAAAATCTACTGAAGCACATTATAAAACAACAAAAGTTTAAATTTCACTTAAAGTGTGGAAAGTCAATGCTGTAAAATAATGGTACTTACTTTGTATACAGTTGGCATAATGAACCATCTGAATATGAGCCAACAGGACAGTCATCACACACTGTGTCACTGAATTCTGTTCCTGTACAAACACACGCAGAAATACATAGTATATGTGCTTGTTTTTCAGCTCCATGAGCAATAAAGGTAGTGAAAGGTCTAACATTTCCAAGTGACATCATTATTCAGTATCACATTTAACTAAGGTGGTTTTGTCAGGTGCTGTCAGAGTCACAAGCAATGTGTGTCATGAGGAAAAACATTAACAGTACTTTCCCCAAGTGCAATAAAGAGTTGTAATGCTGATCTGGAACAGTATGCATGTATGAACAGTTATTGTTCTCAAATGTCATCTTAGTCTATCAGTTTTTATGAATAAAGCTGTTTGAATGATAACAGACTGACCAGTTTGGTTGATGTACTGTCCAGGTGAGCAGGTTGAATGTTTCATGGCCTTTAGACAGAGAAGGTCTATACAGTAATATCCTGGAAGAGGTTCACACACTGTATTTGATATTAATGTACAGGCCTGCTGTACTCTCAGCCCATTGCCTTTGACAAGAAAGGAAACAAATGTATAGTAATTGAAATATAATAGAAATCCTGCCAATGGTAAGTCAGGTGGAGAAACTACAAACAAAAAACAATTTTTACTCACTTGGGTCACAGACAAAACATGGCAAACATTCTGTTAATCCATTAGGAGAGTTAGTGTAAGTCATCACAGGGCATGAAGTGCATGTTGTACTTGTATTCTCATCACAATGGTTCTTAACTCGCTTTCCTAGACAACACAAATAACAAAACAACACATTCATTATTCATTCGTTTGAATGAATCATCTGAATGAATGATTCAGTGACAAAGACAGTAACTTGCTGTCACCTACTGGCTGATTTAGTTTAATTTTATAAGTATAAATGGAGGTATATAAATCACTTAATATCTCTATATTCAAATCTTCATATTTGAAACATTAATCTCATAACATTGTTTTTATGAAATGCATGCCATTTGTTAGGCCCCATCCTTCCTCAAAATATTTCTTGTGTTCAGCAGAAGATGGAAACTCATACAGGTTTGGAACAACTTAAGGGTGAGTAAATGATAACAGATTTTTGTTTTTCGGTCTAGGGCTATCCCTTTAAAGATTGTTTTATGAGTCTATTACATGAGAGAAGATGAGAGAAAAATACTTACCTGGATCACACATTGGGCAACACTCCCCGTTTACTTCATATTCTGCATTATTACAAGCTGCCATACAAATTATGATGTTTATGATGAACAGTAATAGTGTTTTTAGCTGAATGGAGGTATAGCATATACACATATCAGGGAACTATCACTGGTCCAGTAATAATTTTATCCTCTCTTTGTTTTATGGAGCTGAAAAAGAAATGTAAATTAGATGGCTTTCAGAAAATTAGACAGTTGTGCCAAAACCTAAAAACCTCTTAATATTTATTTAGCCTATTAAACACGTCTTCAGTATCACTAATTGGTATCTGAAGCATTAATTTTCAATACCCATGGCCAGGTGCTTTCTCTCTTTCATCCTCTCCTAATCTTCGGAGAATCAAAAATAAACATGAGTTACAGGTATGATAACATGAATGAAAACAATTTACAAAACCTTTTCTCTAATAAAACATCCATCCATATGAGAATATGCAAGCTTTTAAAATTAAGAAATTAAATAACATGTATACTGAATTAAATGTAAAGGATCGTGTAAGTGTATTTTTTTAATTGATTGAAGACGCTGACCAATACAGAAATGCATATTATTCACCGTTTGCCATTTTCTCTCTGTTGGCATTTCCACGTTTAAGTGTTAAAAACGGATAAATTTTTCCCCACCCTACCAAAATCACAAGCTTTATGACTTCATCATGGGATTCTCCCATTCACATGAGAACCCCTCTGATTTTGGCTCCTGGGACTGTTTGCTTAGCATCCCCAAAACTCTAAACGCCACCCTGTATGTGTCACATCTACACCCGGCTCCACCATGCAGTTCACCGCTACACGATCACCATCACCAGAATACTGAACACCTGTGCACCCAATCACCCGTCACCAGCTGAACCTCATCACCAGTCCCTACTTATACTCACCTCAAACAAACCTTCGGTGATCAGACCTCAAGGTTGCACACCACGAGTCCTCAGATCTTCTTCCACTGTTTGCTGTACTCGTCTGTCTGCCAGCCTGCCGTCATCTGCCCGTCTCCAGCCTCTCAGCACACGGAGTGCTTCACGCTTCTAAAAGGACTATTATCAGCTAAGCGTTGTTTATGTTCTGCCTTCTTCTCAGTCCCTAAGTGGCATTCTTACCTGAGTTGATATTTACCTCTGTTGTATGCGATTGCCTGAGTTGTTTCATTAAAACACGCCACTTCTGTGAATTCTCTCTCTCTCTCTCTCTCTCGTGGTTCTTCAAACGTGACAGAAGGTCTGATCCTAAACCGATTGTGGATCTGTGAGAGGCTGGATGGAAGAGCGACGGGCAGTGGCCGACGCCACGTTCGCGGAGCTGGTGGACGCCGTTCGTTCTTCACTTCAGGATGCCTCCGGATCACGAGCATCTGGGTTACCTTCACCTGCCGTGCCATCTATCGCCAGTCCCTTGGCTCGCCCTGCTCCATTTGCCGGGGAGGCAGAGAGATGCAGTGGATTCCTCTTGCAGGTATCGCTGTATATGGAGATACAAGCCAGTCAGTTTCCCACTGAACGAGCTAAAGTAGCGTTCGTCATCTCGCTACTCGCCGATCGGGCTCTGAGTTGGGCCGAAGCTCTGTGGAATATCCGTCACCCTCGCCTAAATGAGCTTGCGACGTTTCTGGAGTACATCAAGGAGGTTTTTTCCCAAACAACGTCATGCAGGTCAGTGCACGAGCAGTTACTGCAGATAACCCAGTCTAACATGTCTGTACAGGAATATGCCATCAAGTTCCGCACACTCGCGGCGCTCAGTAACTGGAACTCTGCCGCCCTGGTACCGGTGTTTCGCCGGGGGTTATCCCCTCCGATCCAGACTCAGATGGCTATTTTTGAAGATAGTGTGGATCTAGAGACCTTCATCAACCGAGCTATCAGAATTGCTCAACATTTGCCTCTGTACACGGCGCCTTCATCTCTCTCGCCTTCCCCTTCGGCGGACTTCGCCCTTCCTGCACCAGAGCCCATGATCACGGATGCATACCGGCTCAACAAGACAGAGCGCGCGCGCCGCATCACTCAGCGTCTGTGCCTATACTGCGGGGCTCCTGACCATCAGCTGGCTAGATGCCCCGTTCGACCACCACGCCCGGCGGTGAGTACCCTCCATACTACTCCCAAAATGACTCACATTCCGTACATGACCGGCTCCATCAGCTATGGTTCACTTTCTGTTCCAGTAAAAATCCTCCTCGACTCAGGTGCATCAGGAAACTTCATCTCCTCCTATAGACTCGCTGCCCTGAGCATTCCCCCGCAACGTCAATCCCCAACTTACCACATCACCAACATCCAGGGAAAGCCGCTAGGCCGTGGATTGGTACAGTTCTGCACCCCCGAACTGGAGCTCAAGATCGGGGTTCTCCATTCGGAACGGCTCTCACTACTGGTGCTGGAAGAGGCCAATGTGGATATCGTCCTGGGACGCCCGTGGCTAGTTCATCACCAGCCCGTGATTGATTGGGAGTACGGGGAGCCCAAGCGTTGGGGAAGTATCTGTTATAATCAATGTCTGAAATTCCCTACAAAACCGTTTCCTTCTACTAACCCTCTCCATCTGTGTTCAACCAGTATTGAAAGCCCTCTACACGAAGCAGCCACCAAATACCCCTCAGAATACCGGGCGTTCCGGGACGTGTTCAGTAAAGCAGCGGCCACAAAATTACCACCTCATCGGCCCTGGGACTGCGCGATCGAGTTATTGCCAGGTGCTCAACTCCCCAAGGGCCGCGTGTATCCCTTGTCCGGCCCGGAGAGAGAGGCCATGGAGGAGTACATAAAGGAGGCTCTCAACCAAGGGTTCATCCGGCCATCCACCTCGCCGGCCGCCTCCAGTTTCTTCTTTGTGGCCAAGAAGGACGGAGGGCTCCGGCCGTGCATAGACTACCGGGCACTCAACAACCAGATTCGTCAATTCGCCTATCCACTTCCTCTGGTTCCGGCTGCTCTGGAGGCTCTACGCGACGCTCGCGTCTTTTCTAAACTAGATCTCCGGAGCGCCTACAATTTGATCCGTATCCGCCGGGGAGACGAATGGAAGACGGCTTTCATAACTCCAACGGGGCACTACGAGTATCAGGTGATGCCGTATGGCCTCTCCATTAGCCCTTCTGTATTTCAAAACTTCATGAATGAAATTTTCCGTGATATGCTTCACAAATTTGTCATCGTTTACATTGATGATATCCTCATTTACTCCCCAGATCTCAGAACCCATCACCATCACGTCACCCGAGTACTCGAGCGTCTCCGTCAGCATCGCCTCTTCCTCAAGGCCGAGAAGTGTGAATTCCATACGACCGAAGTCCGCTTTCTCGGCTATTTCATCTCCTCGGCTGGGGTACGGATGGACCAGAGGAAGGTGGATGCCGTCCTCTCTTGGCCACAACCTGATACCATCAAACAACTGCAGCGCTTCTTGGGGTTCGCCAACTTCTATCGTCGCTTTGTCCAGGGTTACAGCCTGCTGGCAGCTCCACTAACCTCTCTCCTTCGGGGCAAACCTAAGAAACTGTGTTGGACCACCGAGGCGACGAACGCGTTCTTGGCCATGAAGGAGGCTTTCTGTTCCGCGCCCCTGTTACGGCATCCGAACCCCAAGAGCCGGTTTGTGGTGGAGGTAGACGCGGCTACCCTGGGTGTAGGAGCCGTACTCTCCCAGTGGCACGGGAACCCTCCAGTACTCCATCCATGCGCCTACTTTTCCAGGAAGTTGTCCCCGGCGGAGCAAAACTACGACGTTGGCAATAGAGAACTCCTGGCGATCAAGTTGGCCTTGGAAGAGTGGCGCCACTGGCTGGAGGGAGCGAATCATCCGTTTGAGGTAATCACCGACCATAAAAATCTACAATACCTCAGAGAAGCGAAACGTTTAAATCCTCGCCAAGCGAGATGGGCTCTGTTTTTCACCAGGTTCAATTTCACCCTCACCTATCGACCGGGTCATCGTAATGTTAAGGCAGATGCTCTATCACGGATCCACTCGCCAGACCCTGTTACAGACCAGCCTGAGCCCATCCTCCCTCCAGCCGTCTTCATGGCTCCTATCCAATGGGACCTCGAGGCCCAGATCAAGGACGCCAACCGCCAACACCCAGCTCCGCCGGGAGGTCCAGAAGGGAGGCTTTTCGTACCTGCAGAGCTCCGCGTGCCCCTTCTGGACTGGATCCACACCTCTCCGGGCTCCGGTCACCCTGGCAATAACCGCACCCTCTCACTCGTACGCCAGCGCTATTGGTGGCCCCAGCTCCGCCAGGAAGTCGCCCGCTATGTCCAGGGCTGCTCTGTCTGCGCCACATCATCCACCCCACGGAAACTGCCAGAGGGTAAGCTCCAGCCGCTCACCATCCCCAACCGTCCATGGTCCCACATTGGGGTTGACTTCGCTACCGACCTACCCCTGTCTGAAGGTAACACTACTATTTTAGTCATTGTTGATCGTTTCTCAAAATCTGTCAAATTAATTCCTCTGAAAGGTCTCCCCACGGCCTTTAAAACTGCACACGCCCTGTTCCTGAACGTCTTTCGTCATTTTGGACTCCCGGAAGATATCATCTCGGATAGGGGTCCCCAATTCATCTCACGTGTGTGGCGAGGCTTCTTCAGACTTCTGGGAGTCAACGTGAGCCTCTCCTCCGGCTACCATCCGCAATCAAACGGCCAGACAGAGCGCAAGATTCAGGAGGTAGGACGTTACCTCCGGGCCTACTGCCAGGATAACCAAGAGCGCTGGTGTCAATACCTACCCTGGGCGGAATATGCCCAGAATTCCCTACGTCAGTCTGCCACCGGACTCACTCCGTTCCAGTGTGTGTTAGGGTTCCAGCCTCCGCTCTTCCCCTGGAACGGAGAGAGTTGCGAGGTCCCGGCGGTGGACTTTTGGTTCAGGGAGAGTGAGCGGGTCTGGGAATCAGCTCATGTCCACCTCAGTCGCGCAGTAAGACGGTACCAACGTCACGCGGATGCCCGGCGCAGTCAACACCATCAGTACCAGCCAGGAGACCTCGTCTGGTTAAGCACCCGTGACCTCCGCCTGCGACAGGGCAGTAAGAAGCTGAGTCCCAGATACATCGGACCCTTCCCGGTGGCACGGCAGATCAACCCAGTCACCTACCGCCTCACGCTACCAACCACCTACCGCATTGCACCGTCCTTCCATGTTTCCTTACTCAAACCTTACACTAAACCTGTCTCCTCTCCTTCCACAGAGCCCGTGGTGCCCCCCCCTCCACCCGAGATCGAACCAGCCGACCAAATCTACCAGATCCGGGAGATCCTCAGCTCGCGGCGGCGAGGCGGCCGTGTCCAGTACCTTATTGACTGGGAGGGATACGGTCCAGAGGAAAGATCCTGGGTCGAACGCGGAGATGTACTAGATCCCAACCTCCTTCGAGAATTCCACACCCATCACCCTAACCTACCTGCTCCCAGGCCGCACGGTCGTCCTCGCCGCCAATCACGGACGCCAGGAGGCGCCCGTAGGGGGGGGGGTAATGTCACATCTACACCCGGCTCCACCACGCAGTTCACCGCTACACGATCACCATCACCAGAATACTGAACACCTGTGCACCCAATCACCCGTCACCAGCTGAACCTCATCACCAGTCCCTACTTATACTCACCTCAAACAAACCTTCGGTGATCAGACCTCAAGGTTGCACACCACGAGTCCTCAGATCTTCTTCCACTGTTTGCTGCACTCGTCTGTCTGCCAGCCTGCCGTCATCTGCCCGTCTCCAGCCTCTCAGCACACGGAGTGCTTCACGCTTCTAAAAGGACTATTATCAGCTAAGCGTTGTTTATGTTCTGCCTTCTTCTCAGTCCCTAAGTGGCATTCTTACCTGAGTTGATATTTACCTCTGTTGTATGCGATTGCCTGAGTTGTTTCATTAAAACACGCCACTTCTGTGAATTCTCTCTCTCTCTCTCTCTCTCTCGTGGTTCTTCAAACGTGACAGTATGCTGTGGTGTTACTTTCAAATTTAATGGCTGTTGATTTACCACAGCACATCTGTGAGGCCACCCAGAGCCCCCTCCCCCCAGTAGTGGTGTCATGTGTGAAAATTTATTGTGCACCTGCTGCAACACACTACTGAGTCTGTCTACTCTGACTGTTATTTTAGCAATAATTAGAGGATCCTTCAACAATAATATTACACAGACATCTGTTTGTGTAATACAGGGCCCGGCTTTTTTTCCCGCTACGTCACTAGTTTTCACCTTTTTACCAAATTCCACTTTTGTGTTTTTCAAAGCAAAAACACATTCTATGTGGTTTATGGATGCCTTTTAGAATGTACTGCAGCGAGGGCCCCACGCGGTTGGCAAACAACCATAGTGTATTTCCACCACCTACTGCATGTGGAACACTTACATTATTGGGGTAAGTAAATAAAAAAAGAAGAAGAAAATAAATATATAATATGTGAATATACTATTTTAAATAAATAATCACTAAATAATAATAATTATTTAATTTCCATAAATTTTACATTTAACACAAACACTGAATCTTTAGATTTAGAAATATTCAAAGGCATAGTTCCATCAATCAAACTTAATATTTTCTTTTATTGATATTGTCTTTTTTTTTTTACTCCATAACAGTTCATCAGGCTGTCAATGCTTTATAGTTTTTCCCATCACGCATCATTAGAAATCTTTTTACACATGGCTCTCGATTCTGACTTGTTTTTGCTTATATGACAATGTACTGTTTATGGATGGATGCACTTTATTGACTTGTTTTGGACTGATAATGGATTGGATAATTTGTAATATAACTCTGATTGCATTTGTCTGAAAGAAGGAAGTTATATACACCTAGGATGCATCGAGGGTGAGTAAATAATATGCTACAGTAGTGTTGGGTCCTGTCATCAGCCTGCGAGATCGTGATACATGATATTATAGTGCTAATTTATTTAATTATTTTACATAGTTTCATTGCCTGAAACCAGCTCCAGGCTAAAAGCAGCCTAACATTATCAAAGAACATCATCACTGATTAGCCTAGCCTAGTCTACAGACTTTAACCATAGATTGTTCAATATTATGCTCTATTGTTTATTTTGTGGTGTCGCAAAATACAGTATACGGATATACGGTAATACTATTAATATGGTAATACAAAATACGGTAATATTTTTCCATCATTTGGATGATCATAATCTTACATGCCCCCAGGGGGATGCAGGCAGAAACCTGAATAACAGCATGGCCAGAGAAGGGGAGCCAGGACAAAACGAGTGGCTGTATTCAGAAAGGCACGGAAAACAAATAACACATTCTAATAAATTAACGGGAGCCACTAAAGGGACATGGTTAGCTTTTTGTTAGCGGTAGCCTGTTATATACAGTATACGAATCTGTTCAAATTCGCTATAAATATCATAATTAATTCCCCTTTAGCTAAATGTACCCATTTCCCTTTACTGTGATCCTGAATTTATTTGGCTCTGAATGAAAGAAAATAAATAAAGGAAGCGGGCCATCAGAACAGCATATCTGCATTATGGTTGCAGTGATAATAACAGCAAAAGCACACTAAAGAGAAGAGACACTTTCTCAGTTTCGTCCAGTTTTGAGAATAATAACTAGTACATTTAAAACAGAAATGAAACCTTCTTTCACTTCATGGTTCCTTGAAGGGATCTTAAAGGGATAGTTCACCCCAAAGTTAAATGTAAAATCAGAGCCAAAGCAACACTTGATACTGTCTCCCTGCGAACCTTAGGGATCCTTCAATACTGTGGATAAATAAAAGCTGTTTACATATTGTGTACATAGCATTTCTATTCTTTTAGGCAATTACCAGGAAGAAACATTCACAAAAATAGCAGGTATTTTCTGTTTTTTTAATTAATTTTTTTTTTTACTTTAAATGTTACTCTTATGTAAAAAAAAGTTTTAAAAATGTAATCTTTTAAAATGTGTGTGCTGCCAACCACATCTCATTTTGTAAACATGTATCTGGAGTCACGACAGAGGTAGAAATGAACAGTGAAAGATCACAAAATTGTATTAAAAATAAAACAGGACAATTTCAGCACAATAAACTTGAGCAAAAAAATTGATAAAAATCTACTTACTTAATAAATGCACAGTCCATCTCAATACTTCCGCTGTTAGCAAAACATTGTTTATAATAAAAGTCAGCGGTTAAATTAAAAAAAAAAAGCTCCTGTTTCCTGGGGAAAGCACCTTCAGCGTTTTTCATGCATTTGCAAAGTGTCAAGTTTATGGTGCTCTTTATTCTACATAGCACTGCATCTGTTTACAGGCAACATCCAACGCTCCTTGTCATTTCTGACTTTTAACAAAAACAGAAAGCTGCTAAAGAGCGTTTAAGGAAAAAAGTACAGCTCAACGTGTCATATAACTGAGAACTGAGAACTGAGAACTACGCCTACTGCAGATACGACTCTGGCCTACTGGAGGGAAACCACGTCAAAGGATTATTTCACCACCCTGTGTAAACCTGTGAGAAGAGGAGATTATTGAGAAACTAAATTTTATTGGTCTATGTCAGTGCTCTTTTTCCTTACCTTTCTTTTGCTGGAGAAATTATTCAACTGAATGGCCCAACGTAAAATACCCTGACAACTGTTTGTCCTTAAATGCTCGTTTTTTGGGGTCGACCGCTTATAAATATGTAGTTGTCAGGGTTGTGTGCAGTAAGGAGCCGTAGGGACGAGGAAATAGGGACTTTAAGCAACAGCTTCTCTTGGAACGGCTACGATGACCGGAAGTAAGCTGTTACACCGCCGTAGCTGAGAATGTAAAAATCATTAAGCAACCATAAACAAGATGGCATTCATTTAAATACAAATTATGGATTATGAGGAGGATGTTTAGGCAATGCGTACATTGTTCGTTTCACATAATCTCTAGTCTCAGTGCTACCTGAGGTGCCATTGCCAACAGCAGACATATCTTTGTACAAATGAAAAAAGAAATCGTTAAAATTATCTTAAGTTTAAAACATATCGACACAGATTAAATGAAAGACTAATGGTAGAATCGTATACTGATGGAATTACAGTGACAAACTATAAAACATAACATTTATCTACCTAATCTGTCACGTTGTAAAGTCTACGGAAAACCAGCTGTTCTCCCGTATTAGACGGCTACAGTAGAACCTCAAGAAGTGGCAGTTAAGTCGTGAACGCGCAATATGACGTCGGAATACCGTTGCCGTTCCATCCTTGGCTGCTGCTTAAAGTCCCTAATAACGCAAACGGAACAGGAACAAGCAGAAACAGCAGGGAAAACACACGCCAACACAACGAAAACTAACATTAAGAACCGACAATAAACGAGGAACTGAATCAAACTTACATAAGAAGGCTAATGAGACAAGGACAGGTGTTAGCAGTTAACCAATGACTAATAACAAGAGACGGAACAGGAAAGACCAAATAAGGACACAAGAGGGCAAAACCAACAAAACAGTCCACAGGGGTGTGACAGTAGTTCTGGGTTTTTTTAGCTTGTTAACTGTACACCTTGTCACATAGCAGCTTTTGGACGTTGTTCTGTTTTTTGCAACTGTGCATTCACCGCCGGCAAGGGCGTCAAAGTGGCCAGAAGTCATTCATTTTCAATGTGAGCCGGCGGCAAGCTCCGGCAAGAAGCGGCGCGGCGCGTTTTGGACGGTGTGGGCATTGGGGAGAGTTGAAGTCAGGTCAACTTTATGGTAATAAGCTATGACGCGGTTCGGCAGCAACCAATTGGAATGTAGAAGTCCACCCCTTGAGAGGATTCCAGAGAACGCAGTCCTGTAAAACTTTGGTTCCGACCACATTAGTTCCCAAGCAAAATGATGCGTGGACCAAGGTGTGTGAGATTGTTGATGTGCAATTAACCTTATATATTTTCTGTAAATAAGCGGGAATTGCATGCAAAACACTGTCGCTGCTGAAAAATATTTCTGACATATTGACACATATTGGATTAAACGAAAAATAGGTGTTGTAGAGAGCTGCGGCGAAAATGTTGACATCTGATGGATGTCACATATTTTAAAATAATGTTTAAAAATATTTTTTTCTGCAAGTAAAAACAAAAGTGTTCTATACCTGGTCTCCCCTGTGGTACTGTCAACAAATTGCTTAGCTGGAGAAAAAAATAATGATAAATGTCATTAAGCTTGAATATATACAGACGTGGCTGTATAGTTAATTGGTTTACTTCGTTAGCAAACATTTGGTGTAGTGGAGGGTATACGCAGCTATACGGCTTTGCGAATACCCACTTTGAATATTCCATGAGGTTAACTTACACCCTAACGTTACTTGTGGTCAGTCTGCAGTGCACAAGATCGACATATTTGTTTGCTTTGCGGCCGCTTTAAATACAAGACCAAGCGTTCGATCGTCAGAGCGTCAACAAATCTTTCTTCGGCGTTGTTGGCAGGGCGGCCAGAGCGAATTTTGACGCTCTCGCCAGCGGCGGTGTGAACGCACAGTTAGAAGTCAAAAATGACAAGGAGGCAGCTTCCTGCAATACGAAGTCAATGGAGAGCGTTGGATTGTTTTAAAAACGTCAGGAAAGTACCCAAATACAACCTTGCAAAAACTACGTTCTGTATGTGTAAAAATATCAATAAAATAACAGTGATTATGCAATTCAGTGACTGAGTCGATAGCCTGAGCAATATCAAAAGGTCTTAAAAGTAATGTGAATCCTTACTTTCAGTTGTCTTTGCTCATTTAATTGATTCAGTATATTCGAATCTACTAATCCACTTATCAGTTATTGTTGTTTCATAGTTAATTGTCATCACGAGCTCATGTTCATGTTTAAAAAAATATTTATTTATTTATTTATTTATTACAAACGTCATGACAGTACCAAAATACAACCGTGCCAAAACTCCCATTGTACGTTATGTTTGTTTTTAATGTGTTTTTCAATAGATAGCCTACTTTTATTCTATACTATGTTTACAATTTCTGGTATGATTAGGTAGTTAAATAAGTAAACACATAAATATTCTGAAGCTATCATTATATTATATTATAGTATATTATATTATTTTATTGTATATCATATTATATTTTATATTATAACCTGTTATAGTGACTTTACAAATTGTTCTATATTCTCTGCTAATACTGCTTTCATATTCATATTATATTTACAGTTAGTAAGGCCTACACTATCCACTTACACAATACCTTATCAAGTTTCAGGACATTTTATCTGTCATTCTGACATCTGTACTACAGTTCATGTATGTATTTATGTAAACGCTTGCATTTTAAATGGGAATGCGCGTTGAACATTCGAGTTGCATTTAAACTGGGACTGAGAGAGAGTTACCATGGAAACGGGGCAGCAACTTAACTGACAAGCGTTGAGTCTCCGTCTGTCACACTGCTAACGGTACGTTTTGTCCCTAATAAGACAAAAATAATACGTACAACGGTTTCTAACACTTTCTTACATGTAATAGACAGGTTTCTGTTGAATATTTACTTTATAGAAATGGTTTAGTGTCTTCGGAAAAAGTCCGTTAGCATTTCAACCGTTAGGCTAACTATAAGATCTAGGCTAACTATAGACGTTAGCTCTTATTTAATAAAGTTTTCGCTTTTAATCACATATTTCTGGCATATTGCTGGCAATTTGTCAATGGATGAACGAAAGTCAGCTAACGTTATTCAACCTAAAAGTATGGGCTGTACTGTTAATCGGTGACTTCACTTACATGGAGCGTGAAAATTAACCTTAGCTAAAACGATTTCAAACACGTTTTGATCACGCTAAAAAAATATTGATAAAAATTGTACTGTGATTTCAGGAGCGTCAGAAAGTTATTTATTAGTTATTTTAAGAAGGATTTGACTTCCAGACATAATGTAAGTAAAACTGTATAAAGATTACTAAATTGAAATATTCTTCATATTGTTATCTTTTCTGCATTTCACCTATATTCTAGTTTGTTTATTTCTAATAATGCTGACATTGTATATTACATATTGTTGCCTCTCTGACAAATTGTTTATGTCCCTATGTCACGACTGCCTGCTGGAGTGCCTGTGATCTCCACTGGAGGGCACTCCTCCCCAGACTCTTGCCTTTGCTTCTTGGACTCCATTTCCCATGTGTCCCTTGCCCCTCATGTGATCATGTCATGTGCTACCCTTATCTGTGTGTCATGTCTTGATTGGTTCCTTGTTGATATGTGTCTTGTTCTCATTGGTTGGTTTTGTCATGTGTTCTCCTTGTCTTCTATATAAGCTGTTTGTTCAGCGTTTAAGTTTGCTGATTATTGTATTGCCGTTTCCTAGTACCGGTGTTTATCTTTCCGTGTTTCCTAGTTTCCCTGTGTTTTTGACCCTGATTGTTTATTGGATTGTGATTCTTTGCCACCTGCCCTGACCAGGTATCTGTGATAAATAAACTGCACATGGATCCTTACTCAGCAGACTCATCATTACACCCTAACATTAGATTCTTCCATGCTGATGGCAGCGCTGCACTAGAGGACACTTGGTATACAGCAACCTACAGAGGGGTCCAACATAACGAGAAAACAAGACAGATAATAATAATAATAAAAAGTACTGAGCACTGTGAATGTAAGAGACTCATGTTATATTTATAACAATTATTTTTGATGTTAAAATTGTATTTCAGGGCAGTTTATGAAGACAGATAAACAAGAGATGTGTCAACCTGGACAGAATTCAGTTTCAGATCCACCTTCCACAACAGACTTCTCATATGGATTGCTGTCTACAAGCCAATTCACACTGTTGTACTCTCAACAGGGGGAACACACTGACCCAACCAGTGTAAACTGACCATAATGCTGTATGTTAGGTGAGATTTGTTAAACCTTGTTTTCAGTGGCGGTTCTACAATGAATTGCTCCCCGGGCGAGACTCCCTCCCGGCGCCAACCCCCCCCCCAAAAAAAACAAGACAAAACTTCACGTTTTGTACACACCACACGTTTTATTGTAGTAATACTACATGTCATCCCGTAACAGACCAATTTTTGCAAAAAAATAAAAAGTAAACTGCTCATAACTTAAATAAATATACTGTGTACAAACAAATATTATTTAAGAAAAAATATTTTAAATTATTAAGAATAATATACAAATAAAATAAAGAATAAATATAGAATAAATCACACTAAAGAAAATTAAATTATTTATTTCACTGCAGAACAGAAAACACAAACTGAAACTAAAATCTGACATTTCTGAATTTTCTAGATGCAAAGTCATCAATAATGGCATCATATGAGATATGCTCCCCTATTGACACTTTATTAATCTAATATAATCTAATCTAAGGGAGGAACAATTAGCTCCTTGGTTAATTTACTGCCTCAAATTATATGCTTTGTCACGTAACAGAGTTATAGCAAATGGAAAATGTTTGTCTTTTAAACTGTCTACACATATGTAAATTACACTGGCTATTTACAGTATACTTGTAAATATATTGGCTATAGCCAACATTAACATAAACAATGGAAATAAATAACTGTACTTGCAACAGTTTTGTTGCAAAGCATAATTTTGTGGTTAAATTTAATTAGACTCATGTTGTATACACTGCTGAAAAAACAATAGAACCCTGCCCAAAAATAATAGAAAATGTAATGGATTTAACGGTTATAATGGGAATTGTATTGGTTTTAATGGTAAGTATAACAGTGTCTGCTGGTATATGATGGATTCTATTGGTGGGTGGGATGGTAAATCCTATTGGAAAAGTGTCCAAAACACACTACAATAAGGAATTTTGTAATAGTTTCACTGGAAAAAGTTAATGGTTCATAATGCTATTTAATAGAAACCATTAGAATTTCTGTGATGGTTTGTATATTAGGCTTTTATTGTGTTTTTTTTAGCAAGGTAAGCATAGGAAGCATCATAAGCAAGAAGGCTAACAAACCTAAGAGTTAACGTTATACCACTAATTAACATAATGACATGAATACCTTAATCATACAGAGAGAACATTGCTGCATACCTTTATCTTTTGCCCGTTTCTCCTCATCTTCTTTTCTTTTTTTCCTAAATTGGGCACCTGACAGCTTTGGCCTTTTTCTCTCCATCGCTGTGTTTACTTTGTAATCGACAATCAACAGATTTCCCATCCCCCAACGCTGTCACTCACGACCAGAAGTCAAGACTAAACCAATTCACCTCCACATCATAATCGTTTTTTATTACCTATTTTTATTAGCAATTTCACACAATTAAATAAATAAAAAAAGTGCAACTTATTGGTCTGTTTATAATTTTTTTTCTCTTTTTTTTTTCAAAGTAATATTTTGAATGAAATGTGCGTTATTTGTAATAAAGTCAGGTGTCACTGACATAGTTTAGCCCACCTCCTTGTCCGCCTCATTTGGGAGAGGTGAACTGTACTCTGCGCCCCCTCATCCCATCTCCTCTCCTCTCCGCTCGCTCAGCTTCTGTGCAGCTCCTTCAGCAGCAGGGGCGGCACAGGTATCATAGACAATAGAAAACCGCTTAGCAGCACAGATGATTTTTTTTTTCCTCCAAGTTCGTGTGCCGCCCCCCACGTGTCATGAAAAAATGCCGCCCCGGGCGGCTGCCCCGTTCGCCCATGCCTAAAACCGCCACTGCTTGTTTTCTATGATGCATCTATTTAAGTGCACCAGTGTCAATAATTTGGTGAGTCACAGAATTCAGCAACTGAATGAATGGGGTTCCCCTAAATCCCTAAAAATCCCTAAAAATATAAGCATTAGTTTTAATGCAAACAAGCAATAATATTGCAATAAAATAATTTATAACTAGCTGAAATTGAATACTGTTTCCTGTTAAAATATCTATGCACTGAAATTTCTTGGACTTGTGCTCATATTCAAATTTGCCAGTCATTGCATAATTTTCATATGTTGTACTTTATTTGAAACCATTTTGTTTTATTGGTATATATTTATGCATTTGTCTTGTTTATTGATTTATTTATTTATTTTGTGAACTACCCATATCATATTACTTTTTATATTTTGTGAATAAATGTTACCCTGGATCACAAAACCAGTCATAAGGGTCAATTTTTCAAAATTGAGATTTATAATAGAGATACATAATATGAAGGCTGAATAAATAAGCTTTCCATAGTATTGGACAAGATTTGGTCGAGATACAACTATTTGAAAATCTGGAATCTGAGTGTGCAAAAAAATCTAAATATTGAGAAAATCACCTTTAAAGTTGTCGAAATAAAGTTCTTAACAATGTATATTACTAATCAAAAATTAAGTATACAATGTATTTTTGGTTATTGCTACAAATATACCCCAGCAACCATTTTGTGGTCCAGGGAAACAATTCGATGAGTTAAACTAGGCTTATAAAATCGACAAGGTCAACGCTACAAGTGAGGTGAAATGTAAGGTGAATTGGTGCTTTTAAACATTTTGATGGCAGCATGTGAAGTACCAGTTTGGACGTGGTAAGTACGTTTTTATAAGGTTAGAAGGAAACGTTGTAAAAATGTTATAAAAACGTTTCTGCAACGTTGTGAAAAAAATGTATAACATTAAAAAACGACATTTGACGTATTAAATACTTCAGAAAAAAACTTTATCACAACCTTTCACAATGTGGAAAAAAAAACGTTTCTACAACGTTGTTGTGTTTACTGGGTTCATACAGAAGTAAGCGACACGTATGTTATGAAATCTGTATCTGTTTATTTAATTGAAAATAATGAAGTATATTGTAAGACATGGATGATCTGACAAGCTCATATGACAGATGCAAATGGAGACTATTGGAAATGTAAGTTATAAGCCATTTATAAACGAATGTTTTAATTGGCAAGTATTAGGGTTAGCAGTTCATTTAATGAACTTAAAATACTGTGTAGCAGTGAGGCTCCTCCTCCTTAAAACTGATTGGCCGGTTGCTCATCAATGGTCCTATCATTGACCGTGAGGAAATATGTAAATTCGTGGGCAAGGTAGTATGACGTCACGAGTCATGCCCCCTTTCCTCCCTGCGTCACATTTAGTCGCCATCAAGATATGTGAATGATGTTGGTATGGTTGTTTGTAGTAAACTGAAGCTCATGTTAGCGTATTTGTATGTAACGACACTTTGACGGAAATCCCGTGGCTGGTTTTTGGCTGAGGTTGCCCCTCTGTAGGTAAGAGAGTCGGTCGCGATGTGTCTTGTGTACGAAATTCCTCAGGTTGTAGCGGTGGTTTTTTTTTGGTTTATTTTTAGTTAGCGGTTTGAGTGAGACTGCTCCAGCACGGCGAGTGCAGGTGTTTACCTGATATTACGGACGCATTATGTCCCTCTACTGAGCCCATTGTTTCCCAGATAGACTGAACGACCTCTCAGCTGCCCGGCACATTTGTTGTTTGCCTGACTGGTAGGAGTTCATATCTTATTTCAGATGGTACGTGTTTTTAAATTTATTATGGGGAGATTCCGATTTTTATTGTTTGATTTGCAATCGTGGAGGGTTTGTTTGATCTGTCTAATTTGTAATATTATTATTATTATTATTATTATTATTATTATCATCATCATTACAGACAGATCAGTGACGTCCCGTTTACGATTAGTTTCCCTATTGTTTGAGCTACGTGGGAACTAACATCTGGAGAAGCTGTTGCTTGTTTCGGTTAAATTTGGTTTTGTTAATTCGTTTAGTTTCTTTTGCCTTTGAAGTGTGTGTGTGTGTGTGTATGTGTTTTAGATGCATAAACATTTTTTGTTTGTTCTTTATGTATTTGTGGAATGTGTGATTGTGTGTGTCTGGCTTGAGTCAGCTTCATTGCGCTCAGCTATCTGTTCGTTGTGTGGTGTTTGTCCAAACTTTTTGTATAAGTTTATGTTGCTATATTAAGTGTTCCTAAGCGTTCTGAGTCTAGTGATGTTTGTGCCTTCTTGTTAAGTTTTGTAGCTTTAGTAATAAGTTATTAATTGTCTTTTGTATTATTGTTTTGGATTCAAATATTTGTATGTTTGTAGGTCAGTTGTGTGCATGGGATAACTTGTTTTATTGTAACCCACCTGTGGTTTTGAGTGACCATATTTTCTTGAGTGTATAATCAGATTTTTACTTGTTACAGGAGCTGAGTGCTTAAGGCAGTGGCAGACTTCTGGTGTTGGTGCTTCTTTCACGAGTGCTGGCTGGAGTGGCTGTGTTTGTGGGAGTGTGTGTATGCGTGTGTCACAGGTTTAATTGAGGGATGTTTTGCTGTGGAGGCTGATTGCACCCTTATGCCCTGCTGTCAAGCCTCTGTTCCTGTACTGGAGCTCTTGGATGTCCTTGATGACCCAGGTTGCCCACTATTGTATTTGTGAATTGTGATCTCTGTGATTGTTGATCTCTGCGATTGTTTCTTCCCTTTTCTCATTTTTGTAATAATTCCCTCTTTTATTGTAATAAACTTGATCTTTTGTATCTACGTCTCTTGCCAATTTATCGTGACCTGACCTGTGTTGCCTAAAACAAAATTTAAATCATAAAGGTCCCTGGGCGAGATCCAGGGTGGCGTAGTCGTGCTACCTCCTCAATCCCTTAGTGCTCCGCCACATTTTGGCGTAGTCGGCAGGGTCACGGTAGTCAGGCGGAGACGTGGTTATCTAGATCTTGTTTTGTTCCCTATTGAATTCAGTTTTTTTTTTTTGGTGTTTTCTTTTTTTCAGTGTGATTTTGTTTTTCAGTGTGTTTTGTGTCTTTAGAGTCACGGCAAAGCAGCAGCGTCCGTCTGGATTGTGAAGAATGGTTTCCTCTATTCTGTTGGGTTTCCTGTCCGTGGTTCCCTATTGGGGTGGTAAGCTAAAATGGAGGAGGAACTTAGAGAACTTAAAGAACTTGTGGCCCAGTTGAAGGCAGACAACGAGAGGCTGCGTCAAGAGCAGGCCCTTGCATTGCCTGGTTCCAGCACAACGTCATCTAGTGTGTCCGATGCAGAACTTGTTACACCTCAACCAGTTGGTGCAAGTGCTAGCCATTCAGAAAGATTTGTGTTTGTACCTAGGGAAATGTCCCAAGTTTAATGGCAGGTCTGGGATTGGTATCAACGAATGGATTGAGGAGGCACAGGCCTGTATTCGGGCTCGTTATTTGTCGGTTTCGGACCAGGCTTTCTTTTTATTTGACCATCTAGAAGGGGAAGCACGGGAGGAGATCAGATACCGTTCTCAGGTTGAACGAAGGGATCCAGATAAGATTTTTCTCGCATTACGTGAGGTATTTGGATGCTCTCAATCCCACGTGGCATTACAGGAAGCGTTTTTCTCCAGAAGGCAGTTGGAGGGGGAGAGTTTATTAGAGTTCTCCCTTGCTCTGATGGGCCTTATGGAGAAAGTTAAACAGTGGTTTTCTGGGGCTGTGCCAAACGCCCCGGTGTTATTACGTGACCAGTTTGTTGAACATGTGGCCAATAATGCACTTCGGCGGGAGCTTAAACAATTAGTCCGCCGGCAACCGACTGCCACATTGTTAGAGGTGCGCAGTGAGGCGATTAGGTGGGAGCAGGAGGTTATGCCTGGGGGTGTGCGGGCAGTCAGTCCTATTATCGTATGGGATTCAGTATGGTGTTCAGGGGGGACAGCGTCGTCTTCAGTCTCTACGGTGTCATTCCCAGTAGAGCCACAGCTCAGATGGGGGAATTAGGAGCTCAGATGCGTTAATCAGTGGTAGCTCAATGTCTCGTTTGGTGTCTGGTTGCCCGCAGTTGGTGGTCCGTATAGGTGGAGTTTCTGTTGCTTGTTTAATTGATACGGGCTCTATGGTTTCCACCAATACCACCATATTCCAATTCCACCATAACCAAGAGATGCTTTTTGGAAGACTTTAAACCATGGGGTCGAGAGCATTTAAAACTGTGTCAGTGGCTTCAGTTACGTGCCGCTAATGGGCTTGCAATTCCATATATTGGTTATATGGAGTTGGATGTGGAGTTGTGCGACAAAGTAGTGCAAGAGTGTAGGATTTTGGTGGTCAGGGACCATCCTGGTGGCATGTGTGCTCAGGTCCCTGGGGTACTGGGGATGAATGTGCTGAGCCGGTGCTACCGGGAATTCTTTGGCCAGCATGGCCAGGCCTTGTTTGATTCGCCACCAGTGGTAGAAGCTCCCGGTTTTGTGATGCAAGCACTGCACCATTGTCATGAAATTAAATCCCTCTCAGTGTTTGGACAGGTAGGTAGGGCAAGGGTGCGAGGGCATTATCAGTGCCGTGTTCCAGATGGCACAATGAAGATAATCACTGCTACCTGCTCTGAGCAGTATTCAGGGGGTACGGTGTTGTTTGAGCCACTTGAGTCTGGTCTCCCGGCTGGTCTTCTGGCCTCACCTGCCCTGGTGCCGGTGAGTCGAGGTACAATCTACATCCCAGTGGTGAATGTGGGAATGATAGATGTGTTACTTTATCCAAATACTTTGCTGGGTACCCTGCACGATGTGTATGTGGTAAGTTTACCTCCAGGCGTGACTGAAGTCAAGGAGGTGGTTGCCAGCGCATGTGCGTAGACTACCGTCAGTTGAATTCAAAGACCAGGAAAGACGCATTTCTGCTGCCTTGTATAGAGGAAACGTTAGATGCGTTGACAGGGGCCCGCTGGTTTTCCACTTTGGATTTGGCCAGCGGGTACAACCAAGTTCCAGTCACTGAGGGGGATAAGGCCAAAACTGCATTCTGTTCTCCGTTTGGGTTATTTGAATGGAACAGAATGCCGTTTGAGCTTTGTAACGCCCTCAGTACTTTCTAGCGTTTAATAGAAAGATTGTTTGGAGACCAGCGACATCAGTCATTGCTTCTGTATCTTGACGACATTGTGGTATTTTCCTCCTCAGTGACTCAGCATCTGGAACGGTTAGAAGTAGTCTTGGGTCGATTGAAGCGCGAAGGACTCAAAGCAAAGCTGGAAAAGTGTGCTTTCTTTAAGCAGCAGGTTAAGTATTTGGGTCATGTGGTGTCCTCCCAGGGGGTTGCCACAGACCCAAGCAAAGTGGAGGTAGTAGCAAAATGGGGTCGTCCAGGTAATGTTACAGAGCTTAGTTCGTTTCTAGGATTTGCTAGTTACTGCCGTCGCTTTGTGGAGGGGTTTGCCAAGTTGGCAGCCCCTCTACATAAGCTGGTTGCAGAGTTTGTTGGGGGGAGGCATAAGAAAGCAGCAGGACCAAGCTTTGCTAGTGCGTGGACAGAGCATTGTCAGAACAGATTTGACACCTTAAAGGAGAAGCTCACAACTTCGCCTATTCTTGCGTACGCCGATTTTTCATTGCCCTTCATCCTTGAAGTGGATGCAAGCCATCGTGGCTTGGGGGCAGTCCTCTCTCAGGAACAAGAGGGGAAGGTTCGCCCTATCGCTTTTGCCAGCTGTAGTTTGCGGCCCACTGAGCGCAACCCAGTAAATTACAGCTCAATGAAATTAGAATTCTTGGCGCTCAAGTGGGCGATGACGGAAAAATTCAGGGAGTATTTGTTGGGGCACAAATGTGTTGTTTTTACTGACAATAACCCCCTGAGTCATTTGGAGTCAGCAAAGCTGGGAGCCACAGAACAGCACTGGGCTGCCCAGCTTGCAGTTTTTGACTTTGAAATTCGTTACAAGGCAGGTAAGAGTAATAGTAATGCAGATGCCCTTTCGAGGCAGCCTCCAGCTGATAGCGATGGGGTTGGGCAGCTTTTGCCAGCCACAGTGGTTCCTGCATCTGTACAACAGGCAGCAGGAGTGGAACAGCATTGGGCTACCCAAGCTGTACTTAAGGTTTTTCCAAGCCATTCTGCAGCTGATTTGAGGGCGTTACAAGAGTCTGACCCAGAAATTGGTAGGGTCCTGTATTTTTTGGCGGCGTAAGAGCTTTCCCAGTGGTGATGAGCATTGATCGTTGTCTAAGGCTGGCTTGACTGTGCTCCGTCAGTGGGACCGTCTGGTAGAATGTGAGGGGGTTCTGTACCGTCGAATCTTCCACCCTGACGGGAGAGAGGAAATTTTTCAAGTACTTTGGCCCTCTGTGTTAAGGGAAGAGATTTTGAGGTGGCTGCATCAGGAGCATGGACACCAGGGCATTGAGCGTACGACGGAGTTGGTTTGTCAACGCTGCTATTGGCCTGGTGTGACTGGAGAGATATCTCGTTGGTGTAGGGAGTGCGAACGTTGCCAATCTGCTAAGGATGTACAGCTGGTGGCTTCTAGTTTTATGGGGCATTTGCTGGCCTCTAGGCCAAATGAGATCTTGGCTGTTGACTTTACCGTGTTGGAGCCATCCAGTTCGGGTCTGGAGAACGTGCTAGTGATGACGGATGTCTTCACAAAGTACACCCTGGCGGTTCCTACACAAGATCAGAGGGCAGAAACAGTGGCTCAAGTGCTCGTGGTGGAATGGTTCTGTAAGTTTGGGGTCCCTGGTCGTATACATTCTGACCAGGGCCGCAACTTTGAATCTTCACTTATACAGCAGCTTTGTAGTCTGTATAAGATGGAGAAGTCTCGAACCACACCCTACCATCCTGCAGGGAATGGCCAGTGCGAGAGGTTTAACAGGACCCTGCACAACCTTTTGCGCACTTTGCCCCCTTCAAGCAAGCGAGATTGGGCTTTATGTCTCCCACAGGTCTTGTTCAGTTATAATACGACCCCCCATCAATCCACAGGTGAGTCGCCGTACTATTTGATGTTTGGACAAGAGCCCCGCTTACCGGTTGATTTTCTGCTAGGCAGAGTGGAGGATACTGCTGCCGGGAATGTACATGAGTGGGTGATAGAGCATCAGACTCGCCTGCAGGTGGCTTTTGAAGGGGCACGGGAGCACCTGAGACTCACTGCAGAGCAGCGTAAGATACAGCATGACTCACATGTGCAAGATACACCACTGGGGGAGGGTCAGCTGGTTTATCTCCGTGATGTTGGCATGAGAGGTCAGTCAAAGATCCGAGACCTGTGGAGCCCAGTGGTGTATCAGGTATTGAGGGCCCCTAAAGGAGAAGGTTCAGTTTATTCTATTGCCCGGTAGACGATTTGGAGAAGGTGAGACAGGTGCATCGTTCGCTGTTGAAGGGTCGAGCACAGAAGGATTTTTCTGTCCCGGCACCAACCCATAGTCCAGTAGTTGAATCGGAACCACCTAGGAGTGGGCAGGATTTCGAAGGGTCAGAGCAGGGAGATTTGTGGGTTTTGGTTCCAAAGAACCCTCCAGCCGTTGATGTCGCAGTACCAGTTGACCCAGGGCATTTAGGGCCTATTAGTGGGTTGGGGGCCCCAGCTAATTTAGTTCAACCCCTTGAGAACGAACTTGTTCAGTTGTCAGAAGGGTTGTCCAATGGGGATGCAGTACCGCGGCGGTCTGGGCGAGCTACAGCTGGTCAACATTCCAACGTCCACCATCTCCCGCAATCTGCAGGGGTGGTTGGTAGTAATGGGGGACCGTCTGAGGGGACATCTAGGACCATTTCAGCATTGTTTAGGCCTTGGAACTGAGTGATGGGTGTTTTGTCATTGTCGGGGCGACGATGCAGAAAGGGGGGATAGATTGTAGCAGTGAGGCTCCTCCTCCTTAAAACTGATTGGCCGGTTGCTTATCAATGGTCCTATCATTGACCGTGAGGGAATATATAAATTCGTGGGCAAGGTAGTATGGCGTCACGAGTCACGCCCCCTTTGCTCCCTGCTTCACATTTAGTCGCCATCAAGGTATGTGAATGATGTTGGTATGGTTGTTTGTAGTGAACTGAAGCTCATGTTAGCGTATTTCCCTTTAGAACGACACTTTGACGGAAATCCCGTGGCTGGTATTTGGCTGAGGTTGTCCCTCTGCAGGTAAGAGAGTCGGTTGCGATGTGTCTTGTGTACGAAATTCCTCAGGTTGTAGCGGTGTTTTTTTTTGGTTTATTTATAGTTAGCGGTTTGAGTGAGACTGCTCCAGCACGGCGAGTGCGGGTGTTTTCCTGATATTACGGACGCGTTATGTCCCTCTACTGAGCCCATTGTTACCCAGATAGACTGAACAAGCTCTCAGCTTCCTGGCACATTTGTTGTTTGCCTGACTGGTAGGAGTTTAGATCTTATTTCAGATGATACGTGTTTTTAAATTTATTATGGGGAGATTCCGATTTTTATTGTTTAATTTGCAATCGTGGAGGGTTTGTTTGATCTGTCTAATTTGTAATATTATTATTATTATTATTATTATTATCATTACAGACAGATCAGTGACGTCCCGTTTACGATCAGTTTCCCTATTGTTTGAGCTACGTGGGAACTAACATCTGGAGACGCTGTTGCTTTGTTCCGGTTAAATCTGGTTAATTCGTTTTGTTTCTTTTGCCTTTGAAGTGTGTGTGTGTGTGTGTGTGTGTGTGTGTTTTGGATGCATAAACATTATTTGTTTGTTCTTTATGTATTTGTGGAATGTGTGATTGTGCGTGTGCGTGGCGTGAGTTAGCTTCATTGCGCTCAGCTATCTGTTGTGTGGTGTTTGTCCAAACTTTTTGTATAAGTTTATGTTGCTATATTAAGTGTTTCTAAGCATTCTGAGTCTAGTGATGTTTGTGCCTTCTTGCTAAGTTTTGTAGCTTTAGTAATAAGTTATTAATTGTCTTTTGTATTATTGTTTTGGATTCAAATATTTGTATGTTTGTGGGTCAATTGTGTGCGTGGGATAACTTGTTTTATTGTAACCCACCTGTGGTTGTGAGTGACCATATTTTCTCAAGTGTATAATTCAGATTTTTACTTGTTACAGGAGCTGAGTGCCTAAGGCAGTGGCAGACTTCTGGTGTTGGTGCTTCTTTCACGAGTGCTGGCTGGAGTGGTTGTGTTTGTGGGAGTGTGTGTATGCGTGTGTCACAGGTTTAAGTGAGGGGTGTTTTGCTGTGGAGGCCCTGCTGTCAAGCCTCGGTTCCTGTACTGGAGCTCTTGGATGTCCTTGATGACCCAGGTTGCCCACTATTGTATTTGTGAAGTGTGATCTCTGTGATTGTTGATCTCTGCGATTGTTTCTTCCCTTTTCTCATTTTTGTAATAATTCCCTCTTTTATTGTAATAAACTTGATCTTTTGTATCTACGTCTCTTGCCAATTTATCGTGAGCTGACCTGTGTTGCCTAAAACAAAATTTAAATCATAAAGGTCCCTGGGCGAGATCCAGGGTGGCGTAGTCGTGCTACATCCTCAATCCCTTAGTGCTCCGCCACAACTGTATGATTGCTTTTCCATCTCCAACCTGCATGTTACTCTGTAGTTCAGTTTCATTCATTTAATTTTTGTCTCATCCATTTCTTTTACAGTTTTCCTGTGAAGAAATCCTAAATGAAGGTTGAGATGAAGGCAACCAAATGGGTTTGTATTCTGTTCTATTAACAGTTTTTATTTAACATTAGTGTTCAATACTGAAAAGAAAATAGTCATTGAGTCATTTATTCTGTTGACTTTTACAACAATGTGAAGTTGTCTGCTGAACATGCCTTCAAAGATGTTCAAAAATGCTTGTCGTTTTGTATATGGTCATTCTGTAATGTCTTTAAGGTGATGGGCAGTTCAAGATGGCTGTCATTCGAGAAGTCAATGAACATATCTTCTCTCCTGTTGCGGTTGTAAGCTGCAAATACCCAGAGCAGGTAGCACTTACACTGGAATTCATATAGAAGTAAGCAAACACTTATGTTATGAAATGTGTATGAAGCATTTGGTTGTGTTGTTGTTTATTTAGTTAAAAATAAGGTATACTGTAAACATAGTTGGTCTGACAAGCTCATATGACAGATGCAAATGGAGACTATTAGAAATGTAAGTTAAGCAATGTGTCAACAATTGGAAAGTATTATGGATTGCAGTAGATTTAATGAACTTAAAATACTGTATGACTATTTTTCCACTCCAACCTGCATATTACTCTGTAGTTCAGTTTAATTAATTTCATTTTTTGACATATCCATTTCTTTTAGAATTTTTTCTGTGAAGAAATCCTGAACAAGGTTTGAGGTGGTGGCTGTGCATTTCTCCAAGACTCTTGCATGCGTAAAAGAGAAGAAAAAGAACCAAACATCTTACACAGTTCAGTGAAAACAGCAAAACAGGAAAAAAATCTGTTAATTTACAGTCTGCCAACAGTAAAAAAACAGGACTTTTCTGTTTTAATTGTGTGTGTGTGTGTGTGTGTGTGTGTGTGTGTGTATATATATATATGTATATGTGTATATATATATATACACACACACAATTAAAACAGAAAAAGTCCTGTTTTTTTACTGTGATGTAAATAAAATGTTCAATTTGTGTGTGTGTGTGTATATATATATATATATATATATATATATATATATATATATATATATATATATATATATATATACACACACACACACAAATTGAACATTTTTTTTTTCTTCATTTTTTTTCTTCATCTTTTAACTCTTGTATCAGTAAAAAAAAAAACTCTACCTTTTTTTAAAAAAAAATGTAATGTTACAAGATTTTGACAACTATTGTATGTTTTTGTTTTACACAGACGTGTCTGACTGCTTTTTGTTACTGCTTAACAAACGTGTTTGATACATTTTTGTTTTAAATATATCACCAAAAATTGTTTAACAATACATAAATGCTCGTCATGACTTGTTTTACTGTTTTTGGAAAACACAGTCGTCACAGTGTTTCTATTGTATGTGAAAACTTCGATTAAAATCTACCCCTTTTGGACACTTTTCAATGGCCGCTTCAAAAAACACTTTCCCAAACAATAAGATAACGGTCATAAATTCCTTTGAATTACTGAGGTGGTTCGGCGGTTGGGGGGAGTACATAAACAGGTGTCCAGTTGGGGGTGGGAGGGAAGAATTTTTATAAATCTCTCTCACAGGTGTGCTCGAAGACATCATTCCTTCCATGTTTGTCTGTAGCAGTGACGTCATGCACCGTCAGTCAACTCATAATCATTACACTACTTCCCCTGTTGAAAAAATGGGACTCGTCCTCGAGTCCTTAAACGGGTCCCTCATAATCCTTGAACCACACAGGTGGTTTTCATGTCCGTAGGGGACGTCCCCACTCTATAGTAGCTGGTGTATGGCCACCCACAGACTCTGCAACCATAGAAGAGACATAAGGTTTCAGCTGATTAAAATGCACCACATGATCTATACCTCCTGCCTGTGGCTAAATTTGATACAACACTTCAGATACCCTTTCTAAAACCCTATATGGGCCCTTAAACCATTTCTGCAATTTTGGACTCACCCCCTTCTTCCTAGCCTTATTCTTTAGCCACACCAACTCACCCACTGAATAATACTGAAACATGGCTTTAAAGTCAAAATACAGCTTTTGATGTTCTGAGGCCCTAGCCCGAAGATTTTTCACTGCCCCCACTACTGTTAAAAGACTTTCAGCTATCCCCTTCACATACTCATTCACAGTTAAAAATCTTGAATAAAATTTTATATGGGGTAAAGCCAGTACTGGAACGAACGCTACTTCTATAGGCCATCATCACATAAGGCAAAAGGACATCCCAATTCTGCTGATTGTCATCAACATAAAAAGACAACATAGACAGCAACGTATGATTAAACCTCTCAATCATACCATCTGATTACCATCATACCAAGCCTGATATGGAGATGTCTAGCAACCAATTCCCCAAACAAATTAGATTCAAAATTTCGACCTTGTTCGAAATGCAGGCTTCTAGGAGTTCCGTAACGACACACCCACTCTTCTACAAGAACTCTGGCTACAGTCTTTGCCTCCTGATTTGGGAAGGGGCATGCTTCTGTCCACTTCAAGAAGTAATCCCCCACCACCAACACATTTTTGAGGAGGGTCTCAGGAAGGGGTCCTAATATGTCAAGTGCAACCAGTTCATACGGACGAGGTGTTACAGAAGAAATGAGAGACCATTCTCTTTATGAACTGTGCATTCAGGACATCCTTATACCACCCGGCCAATAAAAATGACCCCTCGGCTTTTCTTGTAGCTTTTGCACTCCCAAATGAGCTCCAGTAGTTATATTTTGCAACAGCCTCAAAATTTCTGACACCATAGACTGGGGAATAATAACTTGAGTTATTGCACTCAGACAAGTTTTTAGAGGCAACACCCTCACCAATCTCTGCCCCTGAACCTCTATCTGCTCACAGACCAAGGCATACTTCGTGAGAGATGGGTAGGTGTTCATAACTTCCTGTCTGTTCCCTTTCTGAGTCTTCAATTGTAACATCAGACTCAACTCTGGATCACTATGCTGAGCTCTTGTCAAATCATTTTTTTCTCCTTCCACCCCACCTACTTCCTGATTCAACAATTCTCCCTGTTCCATAACACCACCCTGAGGCAGAGCCGGCGCCAGCCGAGCGCTGAAGAGGGGGCGTCTGAAATTCAAAGAGGGGGCGATCATATTAATGCAAATATAACACTCCTAAGTAAGAAAAAACAGATAGCTATGGTACATTGCTTAAGTTTTAACACGCCATAAACCAACATATCTGCTACAAGCACAAAAACTGCAGCTAGTGAGCAACATCCAGAGCTCTGAACGAACGGTCTTTATATGTGTGTATATATATACACAAAACAGAAGTTTTACCACGAATGCAGACACGCAACAACACCATCAAACGCAATTTATGCCTGCTACCCTACATGTTTGTTTAACAGAGTATTAAAACAACCTGACAGCACTGACAACTGTGACTAATCATCAAACTCTTTAAAACACGAGCAAAATATTTAATCATACCTTTAGCCTCAGTAGAGCTGCAATCTTCTCTTCGATGAGTGAAACCTCCTCAGCAGTAACTCTTTCCATTCTTCTCTGAACTTTCTACTAAGGTCATTTTCGAATGCCAACTTGATCAGATGCGCTTTTCGTCTATGCAACATGCTGCGTCGGTGCTCAGAAAATACATTCTTCAACGTTGAGAAAGAGTTCTCGCACATAGCAGTCGAGGCCCCAAATGTTAGTGCGTGTTTTAGGGCAGTCAGCACCACTGGCATGGCTTGGAAAACGCTGGAGTAATTTGAAAGAAGTTTGACCAAAGTCATTTTCTCGTCCTGGTCTGTGCACAGTGTTTGCCAAAACTGGCGTGCAACGGTGAACTGAGACTCTACCATTTCGGTGTTCGTTAAATCCAGTAGTGGTTTCACTTTCCCCGCATCCAAAAAGTTCTTACTTCCAGGGTCAAGTGCATCCAAAGCTGACATGTATTGGCTATTACGTTCGCTGAAACGCACGGACATTTCTCAGAGAATAGAGTCAATAATGTTAAAAAACAGCCGCTTGCACTCCTGTTCAATGTTCGATTCACGCTGGCCAACACTTTCATTTACAATATAGTCCTGCAGAGACTTGCTGGCCTGTCGCTGCCGTTTCAGAGCAGTAGGAACCGCATCATCTGAACTTTTTATGCTTTCAGCCCACAGTTTCGCATCCGATCGTAGACTTTCAATGCATGAAGAAGCGCTGCGAATGAGCTGAACTGCCGTCATTAGATCGGTTTGTTCAGCTTGCAGCATTCTATTCGGTGGATCCATCAGGCCCAAAACTTTGTACATCACACAGGAAAGAAATTTGAAAGCTGGTTCTGTGATGGCTTTGTGAAGTCCAACAGCTTCAAGTTTTATATCAGCACCTTTTCTTGTGGTCGCTATTTCATTCAGAAACTCGACAAGTGTGTCGTGCGATTTCAGCACCACAGACACCTTATCAAGGTGTCCTGTCCATCATTGATCCAGCAGCCGTTTAAGCTTCTGTCCCTTATACTGTGCAGCTACAGTGGGCTTTCTCAGAAATTTGTAAAGCGCATTGCAAACGTCAAAAAAATCTTCTACCGCGCTCTCGGATGAAACAGCATGTACTATGACCAAATGTAACTGATGATTAAAACAATGGATGTAGGGCACTTCTCTGTTTAACTTGTTTTGAATAAGTTTCTGCATGCCTCCTTCTCTTCCAGACATTACACTGGCCCCGTCATAACACTGACTTAGTATTTTACCCGTATCGAGACCAACGTCTGCCAGCTCTTCAAGCACCATGTTACTGAGTGACAGGGCATCACACTTGTCTGTGGTCAACATTGACAACAGTCTCTCTTTCACGGAGCAGTTCTGGTCTACATATCGAAGAACAATTGAGACATTCTCACTGCCCGTTGGGTCCTTTGTTCCGTCCACTTTAACTGTAAACCATGACTCCCCAACATCTTTCACAATGTGCTCTGTCACGATTGTACTCATCAGTTCAATTAAATCATTTTGAACATCGTGTGATGTGTATGTCACATTTTTTGGAATTGTACTGAAGGCCTGGGCTAGCTCTTTGTTTTTTCTTAGTGTGTAATCAAATAGTGACAGGAACAGTCCGCTGCCCGCCTGGCCTCTGTCTTCAACGGAATCAACTGCACCCCTCAATGGCAGTTCATTTGAAACCAGGAATTCAATAATGTCAATAACTGCAGACACATAGAGGCGATTTCGAGAAAGCTGATCTGAATTAACTAGGGTTGAAATCTCCTTTCCTGTGGAAAATCGCAATTGCTGCTCTTTCCAAATAGCCATGCATGCCAGATGCTCTTTACTGTTAGCATGTCTGTGAAATCCCTTTGCTTTATCTGTCGCGTGCTTCCAGTTGTTAAAACCAGTACTTGTAAACACAGAGTCACTCCCACCAAATTTCCGACAAGGGAAACAAAATGCCGAATCTGCTTGCTCTGAATATTCTAGCCATTCTCTCTCATTGTACCAGTTCAGTGAAAATGACCGATTACAGTCATTTTTATGTTGTTGTTTTTTTGGAAACTGCTTGAGACGAACCTGGACTGGCTTGTCTTTACCGAGGTGCTCTGGCACACTTGACGGTGACGGTGAGTCCTTGCTTTTGGCGGGCTGAGTGTTTGTCATTGGCGTAAGCGGGCCTACACTGTCACTGTCCACCTCCACACTGCTTAGAAGCTCAGAGTCAGAGGTACTAGTAGTAGCTGCAGGTTCTTTCTTTTTAATCCATTTTCGAATGTCCATGATGAAATCAGTTCATGCAGTATGCAACCTTGAAATTATTTAATGTTCGTAGCCTAGCCTTCGAGTTTGCTTTCCGTAATGCAAGAAATTTTACATGATGTTAGGTTGGGTGAGCACGCTTAATCAAACGACCAATCAAAATTCGACCTTGCCTATTAGACTATCCTTAATTAAATATTGCTATTTTAGCTTATTATTCAATATAGGACGACAATACACTTCTCAAATGTGATTTCTAAATGGTACATTTTATCATTAAAATCCACTTTAACATTAATGGTGCTCTGAGGGGGCGGGATAGTGCCGGTGAGGGGGCGACCCAGAATAAGCAGGTAACCTTGATAGCGCATCTGCATTAATGTGGTCCTACCTGGTCTGTGAACAATTTAATATTGATGGAACGGGCCAACTGGCTTTCCAAACTCTGGAAATTATGCAACCACCGAAGAGAATTATGGTCCGTTCGCAGCAGAAACTCTTTCCCTAAAAGGAAATGCTTAAAATACTTAGTAAAAGTAACCATGCTAAGAAGTTCTTTCTTTGTGGTGACATATTTATGTTCCTGTTTACTTAGCGTTCTACTTGCATATGCCACCACTCACTCTAAGCCATCAAATTCCTGTGACAACACTGCCCCAATCCCCACGTCACTGGCATCTGTGTCAAGAATAAATGAAGTTGGGGGTCTGTATAGGCTAAAATCGGAGCAGTAATAAGGCATGATTTCATCCGACTGAAATCGCCTCCCCCTAGCCAATTCAGCGAAGCCCTTTACAAATCGCCTATAATATGAGGCTAAGCCCAAAAAGCTGCGTACCTTAGTCTGAATTTTAGGGACTGGCCATAATTTTACAGCTTCTACTTTACTGGGATCGGCCATAACCCTCTCAGCCGAAATAACATGACCCAGGTATTGCACTTTAGTGGCAAACAGATTACACTTTGATGGTTTCACTTTAAGATTGACAGCCTGCAATTTGGACAACACTTGACCTAGCCGCTGAAGATGTTCCTCAAAATTTTTCCCGAAAACTGTAATACTGTCTAAATAAACTAAACACACAGACTACTGCAAATCTGCCAAGATCAAGTCCATCAGCCTTTGAAACGTACTTGGACTATTGGACAACCCAAAGGGAAGAACATTAAATTCAAAGAGCCCCCGTCTTGTTATAAAGGCTGTTTTAGGGCAGTCTTTAGGGTCTACTTCAACCTGCCAGTAGCCAGTAGCTAAGTCCAGGGTAGAGAACCACTGTGCATGAGTTAGACTATCTAATGCATCATCGATACGTGGAAGAGGATATTGATCCTTTCTAGTGACATCATTTAACTTACGATAGTCGACACAGAACCTCAATGCCCCGAGGAGCCAATTTAATGTGCTTTGCCTCCCCAGTTTCAATTTAATGGAGGGTCCTATGGGTCTGTCTCAAGTCAGTTTCACTTTTACTGTAAACAGAGAGATGGTTACTTAACTCTTGAACAGCTTGTAACGGTGTCAGTTCCAGGCCTCTATTATTCAGCCCCAGATTTTGCAACAGCACTTCAGCTGTCCATGGCTGCTCCCCTGAATTGTTACAAGAACCTAGAATGTTAACTGCACTATCCTCTATCTGAACATCAGTACACAAAGTTCCAATAGTCATCCCTTTTCTTAGTGCAAGTTCCTCACTTGTTACATTAATAACCCTTAGCGGCAACACTCCCTTTTCCACCCTACATAAAACACGGGCCACCAGAACATCCGCAACCAATCTATAATAAGGTTCCAACATTCCTTCCACACACTCTAACCCCACTCCTTCAACACTACCAGGAATTATAACCTCAGTTCCCGGGGGCACAAGCACGATGCACTCAAATCATTTACCGCACCAAACTTCCTCAAGAAGTCGGTGCCTAAAATTATCTCCTCCAAAGGTATGTCAACTACTAAGAAGTCGCTCAAAGCCAACACCTCAATCTGGCACACAGTTGACCATTTTCCTATAATATTCATTTGTCCCCCACCCCCACTAATTCAGAGCCCCCATTTGTTGCTTTTTGCCAAAATTCTTTAGACACTACTGACACCTGAGCACTCATATCCAGCAACAAATCAGAGACTGCACCTCCCACTCTTGCTGATAAAAACACCCCAACACCCTGTTCACTACAAGAAACACTAATTTGCAGGCCAGTTGTGTAACCAGGGAGGGGGGCAAACATTTGGCCTTCTTTACTTGCCCCATCTATTTTCCCTGCTTATAAGGACATTCTTTTCTCAAATGACGATCACAACCACACTCCCAACATACATTGACGTGACCCTTCTAGCCCCGACTAAACCCCTGTAATTCAGAATGGGAAGGACCCCTAAAAGAAGAGGCATTATTAGCTTGAGCCTTAGTAAGATTTTAGACAGTCACCTGTAAAGTTCTGACTTACTGGCGCAAACTCTCTACCATTTCAAGCAATATAGCCATCTGGGTATCATTAGGACACTCCATGCACCTTCAATTCAGGTGTAATCTGACTACGCTCTAACTCTCGAATAAACTCCAATTCAGAAGACAAATTTATGGCTGCCTCTAATGTAGTTGGTCTAGCACTACAGAGCTGTATTCGCAGCTCCCCAGTCCCAACATGTGCAGTAAAATGCTCACGTGCTAATAAATCTTGCACAGTTAGCAACTGGATAAGATTTGGCTACTAGTCGCCTTAAAGCATTACCAAACTCACGTGCGCTTTTCCCTGGTAATTGTCGCCTAGCTGACAAACTTGCACAGCTCAAATCCTCATTTTCGCAAGGATCGAAACAGCTTCTTTAAGTTTGTCATAACTACTGCGGTCTTCTATTGTCAAGCTACAGAATACATCTCTTGCTCTACCAGACAACAAAAATGGCAAAACTTTAATTTTAAATCCCCATTCCAATTATTCACATCTGCGGCCATTTCAAACTGCTGGGACCAATCAGACCAATCACGGCCGCTACCTGTAAATGTCTCTGGCATGAACACAGGAAGATTCACTACGCTATTAGCAGTAGCAATCATACTCCTAGCTGTCTGAGCAGAAAACTCTTGACTAGAATGTGCATTTTCAGAGTGCTCCATTTTAATATATTAACACAAATATTGTGTACACTTCAATTGATCCCACCGCTGCCACCAGTGTAATAAATTCAGCCGCCACTGGTGAACTTCTCTATTTTGGATTAATACCTACCGCCACCACCTTTGATTCAAACCCGGTCTGGTCCAGGAGGAGCACTCAAACACACTCAGTAGTAAGAATTACAAAGAATATACTTTATTAACAACAATAGCAGCCATATGGCATTGTCTCATATAAATATCTTTATGTACACTGGTCATGTAAGCTCATTAAACCTTGAACACACATTTAAAAGAGTACCCGAGCACGCATTTCAAATTCACAGCAAACAATAAGTAGTGGGACATTTCATACACAGCACCCGTAGTTAGAAACTCCAAGCATAAATCACATGCCCTATGTTAACGAACCAGCACAGGCAATCAATATACAGGTGCATCTAAAAAAAAATTAGAATATCAAGTTCAATTTTTTTATTGTAACTTATTTTAAAAAATTAAACTTTCATATATTTTAGATTTATTACACGTAAAGTAAAACATTTCAAAAGTTTTTTGTTTTAATTTTGATGATTAAAGCGTACAGCTCATGAATTCAAAAATCCAGTATCTCAAAATATTCAATCAATCAAATATATAATCATCAAAACTAAAACAAAAAAACTTTAGAAATATTTAACTTTACATGTAATGAATCTAGAATATATGAACATTTCAGTTTTTAATATAAGTTACAATAAAAAGTAACCCCCCAGTAACTACCTCCGGGCCAATAAGTGGGACCCCGGTACTCTTCCGTGCCAGTGGTGCTAGCCAGCCACGAACGCCACGAATCCCCTTCTTTTGTGGACACAGCAGACTAATAAACACAGCGGATCAGTCTCTTTCACAGTTCATTATCAAACAAAAGACTTCCTCACCTTTCTCCTCCCCCCATTTTAAAAGCATCCAAGAATTGTTCATTTTCCACAGGTGTGCTCGAAGGCATCATTCCTTCCATGTTTGTCTGTAGCAGTGCGTCACACACCGTCAGTCAACTCATAATTATTACAATATTTTTTATTCCAGCTGGGTTGATTCCACTCATCCTCAAGTAGGCTGAACTTCTGAGATTTGTGCTGTGAGCAACTGTTTGATTTATGTGTCCAAGTGACCAATATCTGGTATATATAGTTACACTTTTTTTTATGAATAATTTACTGGGTTAAGTTATGGTTTGTTTTTAGCAGGAGGAACAATTTATTTGGGAGCGCTCCATCCTTTGGGGGTTGAGGTGATTGCTTTCTGCACAGAACGGTATAAAGACGGTGCTGTTGTAAGTTTGCTGATGTGATTTCCTTTTGTTTTGGAGTTTGGTTGTTTCTCTTTATATTGTTTGTGTAACTAGTTTTTGTTTGGTTGTCCTATTGTACGATTTGTTTTGGGTATTGCATGTTTTTCTTTATTATGGACTTTGCTTTGCTCAGTTTGAACCTGACTATTTTGTAGTTATTGTCAAACTTTCTGCTTTGTATTTCTTTTTCTTTCACTTTCTATTAAGTGACAATTGTCTTTTGTCAACCAGGTTGCGTATTATTAACAATTTGGTAAATGTGTTTTAGTCATTCAGGCTTAAGTATCATTTTGTTTTGTGTATTTGTTGATTAATTGTTTCCTTTGTGTTGTTTTAGGCCCCTGAGTCGGGCGGCTAGCTGTTCTCGTATCCTGTTGGTGGTGTCTGGAGCACGGATATCTGTCAAGTTATTTGTTTTTGTGTGGTGTACTGAGTGACAAGTGTTTTATCTGATTATTGTGAATTTAAAGTCCCCCTGTAGTGAAAAACAAGATTTTTATGTTGTCTATTTGTCTATGTGGTATTTTTAATATGCTTTAAGACAAACCGTGTGCCAGTCCATTAATCAACACCATTGCTGAGTATTTTCTCCTTAAAACTGTAGTTTCCCAAAGGCTGTCCCAGGAATGCGGTTTGAAACAGCCCCTTTTTTGCTGCATCACAAACTTTAGTAACCAGTCACGCCAAAGGATAGATTCCCATTATTAGCATGCAAAATGTACCAATAGGATTATAAGCACAAAACCAAATATTAAATAGAGCATTTAATAGAGCACAACCGCTAGGCACTACCGCTAACTTGAAAAATAACCCGCGGCAACAGTGTAAAAGTAGTCCGGAATCAGACGCACCTCTCCCGCATTGCCGTCTCCACTTTACTCGCATATGCTCGCGGCACGAACTGGAATCACAAGCTAGGCTGCATTCGAGACTTCAAGGCATTTTGAGGGCACAACATCAAGTGAGTAACTTTAACAAATGTTACAGTATCTACTGTAGTTGTCCGCTAGTAAAAACATAGCTTTATCAGTCATTATCCGTGTTTCGCCATTATATCGCGTTTACTCTACAGTTCAGTTTGTGGATCAGGGGGCTCTGGCTGGTGTGACTGCGTGGGGGCGGGGCTAATTTGCATATTCATAGATCCACGTATAGTAAATGAGGCAAGGGGGGTTCATTACATTCAAGCTGTTTTAAGGCGTGAGAAAATTATTTTTTTACAAGAAAAAACAAGTGATTTTTTTTTTTAATTTTACATTAAATATATGTCATTTTGATGATCTAAGATCAGTTTCAAGGGATAAAAATTTTGACTACTTTAATAAACATTTTGTATACTGATACTTCTGTCTCTGCCCTTCATGGTAACTAACCTGTGTGTGTGATTTTCATCAAGTATTTAGTTCCTCTTTCATTTAAAGGGGTGACGTAGTCCGCGTTAATACCCTTTACTTAGGGGTCTGTATTGATAGTGTAATTGATCTATTCTCTGTAGCTACGCTACACGTAGCACAACAGCATTATTTGTTAGTGGACTGTCTACAAGACTACTGGCACAGACAGTCTCCCATTTTATGAATATGCATGAGGCACAGTTAGTACAATTAGAGAGCTCTTTAATGCAATTCTTACTTAATTAAATTTTTACAAGAAAATATTCCGATTAGAGAGCTCTCTAATTCAGTTTTACTAGTAAGAACTTAATTAGAAAGCTCTGCAATTAAGCACATCTTTAATGTGTTTTTTTTTTTTTTTTTTTTTTACTAATAAAAATTAAATTATAGAGCTTTGTAATTGCATTTTCACTAGAAAGAATTAAATTAAAGAGCTCTATAATTGTAATTATTAGTAAAAATATATTTAGAGAGCTCTCTAATTGGAATTGTTACTAGTAAGAATTCAGTTGTAGACCTCTCCAATTATAATACTTACTAGTAAAAATTCAATTGAAGAGCTCACCGCTAGATGTCAGCATGCTGCCCCATGAGGCTACTGGCGCCGACAGCTTTTTAATCATAATCGTTACAAGAATTGAATTAGAGAGCTCTCTAATTGTAATTTTCACTAGGAAAAACTGAATTGTAGAGCTTTGTAATTAAATTCTTGTGAGTAAAATGCAATTACGACGAGTAACGCTGGAAATATTTTAAGCTAAACCACAACTGGGGAGTCCACTGCCCAGCTGTAAAGGTTATCAAGACAACTTCAACGTTATTAAAAGAAAAATGAATGCAAAACAATCAAATTTGAAATATACACAATATTATTCTGATGTAATGATAACACTGATGTAAAGATAACACTATTATGTCAAGAGAACTCATTAAAATAATGTTTGCAAATTAAAATGTTTACTTAAACTAGTAAATTAAATGTTTAACTTGCAATCATGCATTTATTTAATTTGTGGTAATGTCCACTGAATTGGTTTTTAGATGGGAATTGAACAAACAACATATGATGCTAGGACAAGTGACATGAAATAATTTAAAAAATCCTTCTTTCCTGTTTGAACAACACTGTGGTAAAGAGAAGTGTTATGTTGCTGCTTATGGACAGCAATGCATGTTTGAAGTTTAATGTTTGAAGTTAATTTCAAAATAAAAACACTACACATCTAAATCAATTCAAAGATCATGAATGATGACAAAAAGTATATCCAACTCAAAACTCATCCAACAGAGTAAATTTCATAAATATTGATGCCCAGATGAACAGTCAAGTATATTAAAACCATAACTTTGCCACCTACAGCTGACTCGTGTCTCTATTTCAGTGTTCATGCAGGATGAGTTGCACACTAAAATTTAATAACCGAAAATTTGTAACTTTGAGTATAAGCAATACTTATTTCTCCAGATGTCTTCTAGCTTTCAAACTTAAAAGGACAGGCAGTGGCAGAGGAAAAGCAAAAAGCAGAAGAAAAATAGACGGTAAATATAAGCAGTTTATTAAAAACTTGTGCGGCTGTCTCAATGCTTGATCTGACTTTGTCTGATCAGCACAAATTCAACAAGTTTAATTATACCAGCAAAGACAGCATTACTGCCTCACAATATCATCCTGTGATGTTAAACACCACATAAAAAAACAAGCTAAAGTACAACACAACAAAGTAATCAAATAAATTAATTGTTAATGCTAATAATAAGAAAAAATATAATGGTATATTATGATGATGATGATGGTGAAAATAATAATAAATAATAAGTATTAAGTAATAAGTAATAATAATAAGAAGCAGAAGAAAATAATTGTCAAAAAGCTAGAATGTCAAAAAATTTAGTTTTTGCTAATTTTGTTGTGTGCAATGGTGCACTGCAGCTTGCATTTGTAGGAACCTTTGACGTTTCAACTAAAAAGAAAAATAAAATTGATGGGATCAGAAGCCGTTGTTGTTTTGTCTTTCCTCTTCCCCCTCCACTCTGCAGTTAACCAAGCTCACTTTTTTTTTTCACATTTTAAAAAACAGAGTGAACCTGTGCTGTGTTTCATAGCCCTTTAAAGCACACATTGCCCCAGCCTGCCCTATTGATATGGTTCTTGGGGTCTTAGGTCTATATTAGAAATAACTTGACTTACTGTATTATATTGCATTTTTTTTTTCTTTCAAATAATCATTGCAACAAAAATCAACAGAAAACACAAACACAGAAGCAGTAACTTAGGTGGTTTTCCATTACTGCATTGAGCATCAGTCGTCTCTGTTCCTGCCTTGACTGTTATTTTGCCAAGAGATTCACAGCTGTTAGAAAGACATGCATCTAATATCAGCAAAAATATGATTATGAAAAGATATGATATAAAAAATGTGATTGACTAAGTCCACTCAGCCTCAAATCTCCTCAAATGAATAGTACAATTTATTTTATATTAACAACCTGTTAAAAGTCAATCATGTAGAACAGATCAGTAGCCCTCAGTACTGATCTTAGGAACTCACACTGCACATTTTCATAAATGTGTTAAATTCAGAAAATGTGCAGTTTTGTGGGCTGCCAGGATCAGAAGAAAACTGCTGGAATAGATGATACTGTACTTACTTTGTATGTAATTTGCAGAGAGTGCCATCTGAATATGAACCAGCAGGACAGTTCTCACACACTGTATCACTGAATTCTGTTCCTGTTAAAATTGGCAGAAAATTGGTGGATGGTTGAACCCTTTAAACCCCCTCTGACATATACATTTACATATGGGGTTTCTCTTGCAGTATGTTTATTTAGTAGCAGTGGTAGTATTTTAGGCACATCCAACCCACCTGTTTGATTGATACATTGTCCAGGGCTACATGTGGAGTGTTTCACAGCAAATCTACAACTGCATTTTTGATTCTGATCAATGCAGTAAAATCCCTCTAGTGGTCCACAAACAGTATTTGAAGACGGAGTGCAGGCTTTCTTTGTTTTTAATGTTTGGCCTGTGGAAAAAAAAATGCATTAAATATTTGAAACAGCATAAAATAAGTTCTTTAAGAATAGAATTTACCACCAGGTTCAGGTGTTCAGAATTGGAATCTCACTCACTTTCTTCACACACAGTACAAGGCAGGCATGTAGTAAGTGGATTGGGTTCATTTGTGTAAGTTGATGCTGGACACGGAGCACAAGTTGTACTGGCATCCTCAGAGCAATGCCAATAAACACGGTTTCCTGTGATGAAAACATTTGTCTTTAGGTACTTTTTTTGATACTACTGTTTATTTACTTTTTGTTCGTTGTTGTTCATGTCAAATGTAGTACTATATCACAATAACAAATACTTAATGCAAAAGTTACTTACCAGGTGCACACATGGAGCAGCATTGTCCATTCACCTCATATTCACTTTTAGCACACTCACCGAGACATGGTTTACTGTTCCATATGACAATAGCAGCAGTGGTTGAAATGACCCACAAAGTAGCCATAATCATGCGATGTTCAAATTACTTAGAATATTAGTGTGAATTTTTGACCCTCAGATGTCATGAGCTCCATTGTGTTGTTCTTAATAATGATCCAGCTGGATTCTGACAATTCCATAAAAAGACATGAAACCTCCTTTCACTTTGTTTTCTTAAAGGTATAGTTTAAAATTAATATAATCACAGCCAAAGCAATACTCAGGGATCCTTCAATACTGTGGATAGTAACTGTTTATACTGTGCACAGAACATTTCTATCCTTTTAAATAGAATGTTAACAAAAAGCTTAGTGACTACAGAACATAATTTGAATGTAATGTAATGTAAAAGCTGTTTTTGTGCTTCCCAACTACATCCATCCTGACTTTGTTAATATGGAGCGGTCATAACATTTCAGCACAGTGATAAATACTGAGCAAAAACACGAAGAACAAAAAAAGTTATACTTACTTAGTAAGACGCAATCCAGCTCAAATTTCCCTCATATTACCAATCATTTAAACAATCCTGTTGTCAAAAATAAAATCCAGACTCAATTATCTTTGGAAAGCCCCATGCATTTTATTTCTCAGTTGATAATTTGTACAAAGATTGTGCAAAGAAAAACTTGGCACTACAATGGCAATGTATGTCGGTAACACGCAAATTTCTCTAACCCCTTTCTGGGCAAACTTAAATTATTTTCGGTTCTGCTTTGAGTCCTATGCAAAGCATGCTGCTTTTTTTTTTTTAGAGT